>CM031238.1:725104518-725210977 GCA_018340775.1 Taxus wallichiana var. yunnanensis
ATACGTGGAAGAAAATTCAAGCAGCGGTTTCTAAAGACGGTGGGTCCCTCTCAGTGACTGTCCACCTGTCTCCTTCTTCATTCTTTTCTCTTCTTCCTATTCCTTTCGTATTCCTTGTAATTAGTTAAGGTATTGCGATTGGCGGTCCTTGACTATCCGTTAGTTAAAAGAAACGGTTACGAAGAGTAACCGAATTGTAAGCTATATAATGGCCTTCTTTGCGCCATTTTGAAAGGAGGAAGAACTTGGCATATTTTCTGCAAGTGTAAATAGATTATAGAGAAATCAATACAGAAGGACTTTCCTTTCTTTGTCTATCTGATCTCTGTCTGTTCTAAGCTTTCATTTGTTTTCTTTGTGAAGATCATTTATCTCAAATTCGTTAGTCTCATCGATTGCATACTCTTCAACTTTGCAAGCACGGTGATCTTGCATAACCAAGAAGGAACTTTGTTTCCTTGATAATGAATCTGTGTTACGTTAAGAAACTTTACGTTCTGGCAGATGTTATTTACAGAACTTTGTGTCTTTAAATTCCATCTTACTTGTTCTATACGAATGATCTTGTTTTCAATTCACGGTGACTTCGCATACATAAAGAATTACTCTGATATCTATAATTCTGCATGTTTGCCTTTCTGCTCTTTTCCATGCTCTCATTTCCTCAGTCCTTTTGTAATTGATGACCTTCATAGAAAACACTTTCATGGTATCCAAGTTTAACCAACAAATCATGTCCTGTACATTTGTAAATAGGTTTGTTTCTGAATAAGGGAACCTCTCCCATTAAAGAGGAGGGACTTCTTGTCCCCTGACTGTTGCTCTTCTTAAAAGTCCTATTTGACGACCAACATTGTTTCAACTAGATTAGTGGTAGAAGTTGTGTTTTCATGCTCTTTGTAGGATAAAAGGAGGTGAAGTGCTTTCAAAATTCAATAAAAAGGCCAAATTTTTGATATTTTTAAAAAATCCTTGTCAAAACTCACATTTTAAGCACCTACGGGAAGGGGTCCATCTGTGCATCAAAGGGTGCTTTGTGCATCAAGGAGTACGCCTATGCCTCTCTAGATGTTCCTGTGCATCAATGACTATGTAAAACTTGATAGAGGCATGCCTATGCATCAAAGAGTGTGCCTATGCATCAAGGAGTGTGCTCTGTACATCAAGGGGTGCACTGTGCATCACTTTGGGTACGCATGTGCTACACCGAGTTCATAACCTATCTTAGGAGGCCATAACTTTTTCTCCCGACCTCAAAACGACTCCATTTTTTGCATTGGAAATATATTGAAGTCAAATATGCAATGGTAACATAAATTTGGGTTTTAGAGTTATTAAAAATTTAGGGTTTTTAGTTTTAGAAAAATAGTCATTTTCTAAAAGTTAATTTAGGGTTTCATGAGTGATTTTGTTTCATGCTTTGTATGAGTTTGGAATAGGGTTGTGTATGCTATTCTCTTACACCTTGTGTGATCTTGAGAATCAAAAGCACCTCTAAACCAATTTTTTATTATTTAGAGTAAGTAGGAACAATCATCATTCATTTTGTGCTTAAGGGAATGAACTTTCATTTTTGACATGTACTTGATTTTTAGTTTAAGAGCTTTTCCACTAACAAATAATCAAGGCTAAAATTTGTGTATGCTCTTCCTTGCACCTATTGTGGTCTTGGGAATCAAAAGAAATTTTATTATTTTCATTAAGAAGCACTTAGATTAATTTGGAATAAACCTTGTTTTTACAAAGTTTGATGGTAGTTAGTTGATTTACAAGCATTTTTCATTGCTATCTTTCTATGATATTGTGAATATTTTCAAACTACTAATCATTTGTGTGAAGGACATAAACTCTTTTCAAAGAAAGAAGGGCTCTCTTAAAACCAAATTCTAACATTCACGTGTGATTGTAGGTTGCCAAAAGGAGTGCGACAAAAACCACATTAAGTCTAAAAGATAAAAAACACACCACAATCATCACATTGTATTTATAGGTTTCGGTTAAGAGCTATGGCTCATCCGCTTAACTAGGACATAACCCCTTTGACATAAGCCTTAAACTACAACAATGGGGGTGGTCTTATGAACCCTAAAGTAGTTCATGCAAGATGGAACCTTGTGAATGAAATAGGAAAATGATCCACACTACCGAATTGACTGCAAAAGTACGCCTTGAAAGATTAGAGTCAAAGTTATTTCCATCATGACCCAAAGTGATACTACACATGAACACACTAGTTGCTCATTGTATTATAAGCGGGTAAAGTAAAGCCGAGATAATCCTTGGGAAAACTTGGTAAATCAAGCTCGCAGAGATAACTTGTGACACATAAAAGAGAACCCTAGGAAAGCTTTCCATCTTGGAGCCAATTTTCTCTTAGATAGTAAACTTGAGTGCTCTCACAAAGTAACAACTTTGTTGGATTAAAACTCTTATTTTTGAACAAGGGAAAGAAACTCTTAAATTTGAAACCGTGTGAAATTTCATCACAAAATCTATTTAGTTTTACTTTGACCTAGTTTTTCACTTGTCCTAAGACAAGGTGAAATTCTGCCAAAGTTACACCAAGTATTTTTCACCACCATTTGGTCTATCCCTTTGTTTTCTTGTTGCTCATTTTGAGACAAAAGAAGAACAAACATACACGGATACTCCTAGAAATAATCATGCCCACTAATTTTGTAGTCTCTTGCATGACCATGTTGCAATGCAGGAATGCAAGAGTTGAAAGTGTGAATGGTATGTCCTCATATTCTAGTAGCACCTTTATCTCAAACCCATATTGATACTTATTATCATTGTAGTTAGGTTGTCTTATCACTGAATTATTTTGAGTTGTTACGTTGCCCGCATTATAGCCATATAATTGTGATATTTACGTCTTGTTTCCATTATGAAACTTGGCCTAAAACTCTAGATTGTATTGTTCTGTTGCTCATGCACATAATAATTCCTTGATATAATTAGACGTAGTTTTTACATCCTAGCATTGTATTGATTTTTATGAGTGTTGAGGTTAATTATTTAACATCCCTATAACATAATTTTGATACTAAAATTTTACTTTCTTGAAAAGTTTGATTACATGTCAAATAACGTTGTTCTGTTTGCTCACATTTGTATCATCCATTTTACAAGACTTAGGCATTGTTAGTGTTTAGAAATTGATTTTTAGTATACCTTATTAGAGGATTGCATCAACATTATCTTAGCATTTAGGTATTGTATGTTTCAAACTTGACCTAACTGGTAATATTATGTTGTCACTATTTGGTTTCAAACCTATCTTGAATAAAATCATAGGGAGTAAACTTTTTTTTGTGATTGGATTTGAGTATTATACATCATTGTATTGTCCTAGATACGTCTTATCATATTTTACTTTGTTGGTGTATAATTTCTTATCCTTTGTTGTCCTTAGGTTCATATCGATCCTTTAGATTAATGACCATTTATTGTTTGATATTATTTGTAATGATTTGACATCGTTATGCTGCTTGGTTTGTCCTAGAGCCCATATTTTCAAAATGTCTAGTTGGTTTCCATTGTGCTGCTCAAATCAACACAAGGCTTCATTCCAATTGAAAGAGTTCAATTGCACTATCTCAGTCTAGACATTTGTATCCCACAAACGCCAAAAATGACCAACTATCATGAGGTTCTTTATACGTACGCCACTAAGGAATCAAATTTTTGACATTCACATCAAAGGATGCCCATCATGGCTAAGCCTCGTTTGGTTCTTCATGTTAGAGAACCGCTTAGGGTACTTGTTCCCCACCTTCATCTCATAGTCGGTGGTATGGTTTGGACACTTCTGATCCAAATTATTATTTGGGTTCCTCCCACTCTTCTTCTGAATCTGATCCAAACTATTATTTTGATTCTTCAGATTTACCTTGATCTTCTAAAAATTATCATCATAATTATTCATTTCATTCGACTCTTAAGTCACAATCCTCCCTTTCTTCACAAGACTCCCCTTATCAATCACCTAAATAAAATCTTCCTCCTTTGAAGATCCGTGTGACTCCAAGTCTCACTAATCAAACATCTAATTTGGTTCTTGAGTCGCGGTCCTCCCTTTCTTTGTAGGACCTCCCTTATTCACCACCTCGACAACCTCTTCCTCTCGTTGAAGATATGGGTGAATCCAAATTCATCTAAGTCAACTCCCATGTCATAATCTTCTAAATCGGAACTCATGTCGCAATATTCTAAGTCAACACCCATGTTGCAACCTTCTAATTCAACACTATATATCGCAATCTTCTAAGTCAAATCCCATGTCGCAATCATCTAAGTCGACACATATGTCACAAACACCTCAGACGACTCTTATGTCACAATCATATGCTGATTTTCTACGTGATCCTTGTTGTTTCCCAACAATATGTCATCTTCTAGGAAATCCAATACCAATCAGTTCTAAATCTACAACTTCTTCTACTCATGAGACATCTATATCCAAATCTACTTCATCTCTTGAGTCATCATCTTCTCCATCTTCCACACCAGTTGGACCTGTTTCTTCTAATCAACCTCTTATGGTCGAAGAACAAATACCCCTACTAATCGATTCATCTCGAGATAAGGAGACGATCATAGAATTCTTGGGGTCACATGATGGCATTCCCTAGAGGATTACAATTAAGGAGTTAATATTAACTTCGATACACTTGCGTATTGGGAAGAAGAAATTTATTCCTTTTGTTAGAAAATAGAGGAAGATCCTAAGACCATTGAGGAAGATCCCATCTTTTCATCACTCAATCATTCTTTATCTGTCATGATTCCTCAATCACAAACTCACCTTGGGTCACCACCTGGTATCCCATCATCTTCTTCTATATGTGGGCCACCTCCAAGTAGTCCCTCATCATCTATATGTGGTCCACCTCAAGTAGTCCCTAATCATATATGTGGCTCGCTCTATGGTAGCCCATCTTCTTCTATTCTTGGGCCACGTCCTAGTAGCTCATCATCTTCTATATATGGGACACCTTTAAGGATCCCTTCATCTTTAGTCTATGGGACACCTCCGGTAGCCCATCTTCTTATGTCTATGGGACACCTCCTAGTAGCCCATCCTCTTCTATAATTGGGGCAAGTCCTAAAACCCCCTCATATTCAATTCTCGGGCCCACGTCCTAGTAGCCCAATCTTTTATCTATGGGATGCCACCGGATAATCCTTCATCTTCAATATTAGGGCCACATCCCAAGTAGCTCCTTTATCTTCATTCTATGGGACACCTCCTGGTATCCCATCTTATTCAATTCTTGGACCGTATCCTTCACGTCCATCACATTATTCTTCTATCAATGATTGTGGCAAACCACCATCATTTCTCACATTAATTATATTCATCCACTTTCTTCTCCCACTTCTTGGGATATGAAAAGTCATGTAATAGCTTACAAGAAACCCAAATGGTTCCTTCATTCAAATACGATAAAAATTCCAAGAGCTCCAAAACTCGCAACAATTTAAACGATCTTAAAGTTTAGAATCAACCACGATTGAAAAATTCACATCAACACACCCATCAAGTATGGCACAAAGTACATAAACCTCTAGATAGGGACCTCAATATCCCACATATGAAATCCACGTTTCATGATAAAACGCAATCATCTATTGAGTATGAGATCACCACGATCATTGAGATTGGGGATAATATGAATCTTGATAAACTAACACACCTAGTCTTCCTTATTAAGGAAATCACTAAACATTGTTGTTGGATCTTATCATGCCAAGTGACCTTGTCGGTCCCACTTTTCAAAAAAAATAAATAAAAAATACAAAAAAATGAGAAAACATTTCAAAAAATATCAAAGGTAAAGATCAAACATTGCAATTAAGTATTGCATACACATGGATGTTCTTTCTTCCCTTCCTTGTTATTCTTTTGCAAGTATTCCTACCATTTTCATCCCTTTGGTGATATTTTGGTTAGCCAATTCACATGTATTTTACTACATTTATCTCTATGGTATCCGTTTGGCCTTGGTCTTTCATCACCTTGGTAAATTAAAGGATTGACCTCTTAGAGATCATATCATAATCAATATCTAAAAACTTGTTGCGAAGAACTTTTGGACATATTTGTTAACACTAGCTAATGTCGTCATCACAATCACTTCCACCTCCTTCCATCAAGCCATTAGTGGTTATTAACCCCTTATCAAATAAGAGAGCTGAAATAAGTTTTCAGAAAGAAAAAAAAATCAATCAAATGAAAAATCCAAAGCTAAAATCAAAAGCAAATTGATATATAACTCTCTCTTGGGGTATTTCCAATAATCTCTATCGAGGCTATAGACCCCTGACTGGTAGTAGAGAAATGTTGCAATTAGAATCAAATGCATCTCCATTGGGGATATGGTTGCTTAGCTAGCAGTGAAGCAATGTATGACTCTCCTTCCACAATCCATTAAAAAAATCAACTCTGAAATATAAATCATTCCCACACATTGGCTAGGGTGTCTTCACTTGTTGTCTATCAAATCTTCCCTCCAAGAGGTAATAAATTTCTACATGCACACATTGGATCTCGATGAGAAAACAAGATTAATATGTTACCAAGTGTCTATTTTTTTGGACCTTGTTCAAACTCTTACTCTAGTCCGTATCTTATCTCACGATTCGTGCCTTTGGCTAATTGCTTCTTCATCGCGAGGCTTCTAAGATACATTCACAACATTCATCTATTATTCTACTTCATTCAAAACATCCATGTGTATAAGATTTCCTTTTTTCCATGTTTGCAAACCTTTGGTCCCCTTTCACAAAAAATAATCTTTCATTTCTTTCTATCACGTGCTTCTTGGTTTGCACTTACTCTGGGGGCATCCTTGCTCCTTCCTAGCACATCATTGGGTTACGTTCATCATCATGTTGAACCTATCTATATTGGCCTTGATCCAAATTCTACATGTGAAGAGTTTTCCTTTGAATATTCCATCTAACGCTGGGGGAAATTTCACATCTTCACTTTTTATGCGCATGCGCGTGGCATTTTCCCTTGCACATCCCATTTAACGATGGGGCATCCACATTTCTTCATTTCTTTACACATTTGCTTTGGAAAAATTCTTAGAAAACATCAAAAACATTCAAATATGTTTCAAAAAAATCCCAAAACATTCAAATATGTTATTCAAAAAATCAAAACATCCAAATAAACACCAAAAACCCAAAAATTGGTAAAATGATTAAAAATCCAATTGTTTTCAAAAATTTCATTTTTTTCAAAATTGGTAAACAACATACACGCACTTTTGAAGCCTGTATCAAATCATTATCCTCAAACATCGAAATAGGTCTTACAAAACATATTTATGAGGTTCTTGCTTGTTCTAGTCTCAAACAACTTGACAAATTATTGTGATCTACCTCCATTAACTAAAGCTAGGCTACATGCTATGTTGGTCCTCCCATGCAACAATGAGTTTCGGGATTGTGTCATAGTGCATGAAAGTTTTTCCATGGGACTACTCATGTCCTCCATTATTCCCCTCGTATGTATCCTTTCTTGGGGCACCATTTTTAACCCTTGTCATTACAACACGAACATTTGGGAACTGCAACTTGATAACAAAAACATTAGTGAAACTATCTTAAAATTAGTTTATTTAAGTGTGTATGATTGTACTAGTTTCTCTGTTAGGTAGGTTAGTTTACTTTCTTTTATTACATTACATTGTATACATTGCATTGAGTTAAGCATTGTTTTACTTTCTTGTATGCATTGCATTATGTATGTTGCGTATGGAGTTACGTTAGCAATGAAAAAATGTTAGTAATATAGATTTTCATGTTATCTTACATTTTTGTTCATTTCAATAAAGGCCAATGATGTAGACATAGGGAAAAAATGATATAACTAGGTCGCTTATTAAAAGGTTGGATGCAAAGATTGGGCTTGTCTTATATTCTCCATAATCATTTCTTCTCCATTATCATTTATTACCACTACTAATTTTTCTTCCAAATCACCTAGGGCAATAAACAACCATGTTTATCCATATCCCTATTCCTTCTAAATAACCAAGGGTTTCATGCCCATTTTATCCTATTTCTTTTATCCATTTCAATCATATTTTCGATCATCGATTGACTTCTTCTATCACCCCATCGACACTCGAGGGGGCATCCTTCATCCTGCTAATTTTTCTTCAAAAATTTACCTGTTTATGCTTGTCTACTATATTTGAAGTGAATTCACTAACTTCACCTCAAACAGGGGCAAATGTAGACACCTAAATTCCACTTTTGCAATCTTATTGCCAAACGCACACAAATCACTCTCATTCTCACCAATTCCATTATAATTAGTGATTTTTCGTTAATTAACTAACATTTCTTACCACTTTGGTCAATTAATAGCGCTTGTTGGTTACCAAACCTCTTTCACATTCAGGATGCCACTTTATGATGAATCGTAAGTCAAAATCCTCTTCAAAACAGACAATTAATGATTATTAGCTAATTAAGCCTATTTTGCCCTTGTTTTGGTCAATATACCCTAATATTGGTTTAAACCCCTCTTCCAACCACTCAAAATCACCCCACTTTCCTCCACAATGTCTCAACAAGCTTTAAAAGCTTATCCTAGCCTCCTAGTTGACCCTAAGTGGTTGATTAAGGCTCCCACATCTTAATCACTTGTTAATTCACTAATTATGATTAGAAAGGCCTAATCATGATTAGTAATTCTAATCTAATTTGTGGCTTTTAATCCCACATGCACCAAAATACAAGTTTCTCCTAAAAGGAAAACTATAAAAAGAGTTCATCTCTTACCTTAATACTTCACACCATGCTTTGATTTGCATCTCATATAATAAATATGATATATAGCCAACTTCAATCCTTGCCTAAAGCCTTCAACAAGGTTAGTAGATGAATATCTAAAGTGACTTAAAAAGTCATTTGGAGAGGTCATTTCACCATTTTTTTGGAGTAGCAACCATACCAATTTGATTTCCCTTTAGGTCTATTTAGGCCCATGTTAGGTAATTGAACATATTAGTGGGCATGTTTAGTTAGATTTTGAATTGTATTCATGTTAGTTAAGCATTCCTTTAAGCTTCTATCTTAATGTTAGATTCATAGACTTAGAGCCTTGACTAGAGGTGGATGGTGTTAGCCTTCCTTAGTTAGTCATGTCATTTGCTTTGTAGAGTTTAGGGTGCTTTCATATAGATCTAAAGAAACTATTTGACCAAAACTAATTTTGTCATAAAAATGCATACTAATCAACTTCCCATAATCAAATAATGACCCACATTATAAAGAGCAGTGCATTATACCCCATACATATCATAAAAAAATTCGACCATATAGACCCCTAAGAATGCACAACTTCAAATTTATGAAAAGTGTTAATGAAGATAAATATTTTTCCAACTTAAATTTGACGTCTAAATGACAATCATTTTACCTTATTTTTGGTCTATGTGGGATAGTCATTTGACCGTCAATTTTAACATAGTGAAAATTTCTTGGATATGGCTAGCTTAAATTTGACGTCTAAATGATTGTCATTCTGCCTTATTTTTGATTTGTCATGTGATCATTTCATTTGATCCAAATTTTAATATAGTGAAAATTACTTGTGTATTTCGAATATGAAATTTTAGAATTTCTTCTTCTATATAGTTTTAGACAGATTTGTTTATAAATTATAATAAGATATAAACAACTAT
The DNA here is from genome assembly GCA_018340775.1 of Taxus wallichiana var. yunnanensis. Taxonomy (NCBI): domain Eukaryota; kingdom Viridiplantae; phylum Streptophyta; class Pinopsida; order Cupressales; family Taxaceae; genus Taxus; species Taxus wallichiana. Next base: position 725,114,232 of record CM031238.1, read on the forward strand.
ATAATTTTTTTGAGAATAGTTTATATAATATAAACTATAATGATCTTTATTCTATAGTAATTTTTTATTTAAATAATATAGTTATAAAAACTATAAACTTATATTTCTTTAAATCAAGCCCTATTAGAGGGGGTCCAAAGGACACAAGCATATTATTTTGAAAAAGGTAAAAATAGTAAGAGAATTTTTACTAGGTGCAAGGAGATTTCAAATCACATGAGAGTACAAATTAACCTGGAGATTTACAGAGGGGACAAGTAATTTCACCCGCCAATGAAATAATTTGAAATCCCTATTTTCATGAAACTTGTCTCCTCCCTTCATTTACTCTTGAATTTTACCTTTGAAAACATTTACCCTACACACATTTAAAACTATAGAGAAATAGAAATATTTCATATATTAATTTACCCTTACCTGTATGTGATTTTTCACATGCATGTAAACCCCTTTCACCTATGCACACTCACATTAATTCCTCACAAAACATTCAAAATTTTAGATTGCAAAAAATTGGGGAGAAGGGGCCGATGATTTTTAAATACCTTTCTGGTTGGTTGAAAAAACCCATACAAAATTAAATAAATTAAATACAACAACATTTGATCTAATCTATTTAATTTACCTTGCTTTGTTACCATGTTAGAATTTGAGGATTCTATTAATTACGGATTTAATCAACATTAATAAACTATGTAATATTAAATAAATAAACATCACATCACATTGCATAATAATAAAGTAATACTTACAAAAGTAAATAACACATGACACAATATTTATAGTGGAAAACCCAAGGTAAAAACCACTATGAAAAGTAACCTTTATTGTAGAGAACTTTTTACATCCAGTAAATCACCTCCTCCTTAGAAACCCTAATCACAAGGGTGAAAACCTTTGATATATTATTTTTAATATATCAAATGAGGACCCAAAGTCCTTTTTATATGAGGTGATTGGGTATGTCTCCCAACTCACCTTTTCAACCTAAATGGTGACACATATATAAGGTTTAAAATATTTAATAATATAAATATAACTATTTCTTATTATTAAATATTTAACCTAAAGTATATTCCTAGGTTTGAATATTTAATAATAGAAATAGAAATATTTCTTATTATTAAATATTTAACCTATAGTATAATGTTGGAACCATATTTAATTAAGGGGTGGACAACCCACTTAACCATTATATTCCAAATGCAGAATGGATGCTAGATGGATGCTTTAGAGTGCTTTAGGTGCCTTTTGGATGCAATTTTAGGTGATAGTAGTAATGCTTAGTGCTTGGTCCTTGATTTTGAACACATAACTATGTATTTATATGATTCCCTTGTTTGAATTTCATAATTGACAACTGGAAGGTTGAACCATAAGTGATAAAGATGCCTAAAAGATTAAAAACACCCAAAAGGAGTGAACAAAGTGAAAAAGAGTCATGGGCACCCAGAGGCAGGAGTGCCTGGGCATGGTGTGTCTTGGTTGGGCGCTAACATCTAGAGTTATAAAATATAAATCAGTAGAATACTAACCGGGTTTTAGGGTGAATAATACAAAATAGAAAACAAGAAATAAATAAAAGAGGTCAAAGATAGTTGTCAATCACTAGTTTTCTTACTTAGGAATCATATAAATGCTAGTATGCTTTTAAGACCTAGAAATGTACCCAAGTGCGTGATTTTGTGTTTACATTTTCCCCAATTTATGTTGTTGAGTGAATACTTGATAATATAAATTAGATAAAAGATGTGTACCTTATGATCCTATAGAGCGTGCAACAAAATGCATGCCGAGTGGACAAGTGAAGCGTGGAGACTAGGAAAGGAAAGTAACCCTAGGGGTGAAAAGTGTGCATTGTGTTATACCTATTGTTGTGCTCTGTTGTAGGCTACTTCTTGTTGCATATTAAGGAAAGACCTGCAAAAAAGAAGAGTAAAAGAGTAATCAAAGTCATGTATATGAAAAATTAGAGAAAAATGTGCATAAATATGTAAAAGTGTGTAAAAGGAAAGTGTGCATCGATGTAGAATGTGTAAAGGATAGAAAAATGTCTTGAAAAATGTTATGTAGAGTGAGTTTTTGGGCGATCTCACACCAAGTCTGAATTTTTTGGGTGATCTCACACCAAAGATCAAGTGTGTATACAAGATAGACCGTGAAAAGTAGGTTTCAAACATGGGACATCACTCACAATGTCACAAGACAATCACAGATGAAGTGGCTAAAAGCATACAAGTAGTGATCAAACAAGACATAGAGCATATCATGCAAACAATGACATATAATAGAAAACAATGGAAAACAAAAGGTATCGAGAAAACCATGGTGGCATAGAGTCATACAAAGTAAATGATACACATGAAGCACCCATTAGCATGTTAGAGAGATAAATAATATGTCAAGAGTGTGTATGTATAAATGAAAATTAATGTGTTAGAAAGTAGAAGTAGTAAATAATGAAACAATAATAGTTGTAATGTGTGAGAGTAGTAAAGGTAGATGCCCCTAGGAGCCTCAATGGGTCTATAAAAGGGTACAAACTCCGAGCATCATTGCAGACCTTTGTGTAAGTACTCTATAAGATACCCGCATTCACTCCAAAATACCAAGTGAACGTGTATGTGTATATAGAAAAGATATTGACATACTAAGTATCTGTCTAGCATGGGAAACAAAGTGTACATGTAAGTATAAGAAAGCAAGAGTAAGTACAACCAAGATATGAAATTGTTGTGTATGAATATGATGGAATGGTATGCAATGTGTGAATGTGATAGAAACAATGTGCCCACCAACAGATGTGTATGGGATTAGGTTAATTTATAAAAGACCCATCAACACCATAGAACAAGAGTGCATCATCGGGAAATGGTTTAAAAGTTTATGCTAGAAAGATAGGTCATGAAGCATGGAGCATGAAAAGTGAATGAGGTGAGGTTTATTTCAGATTGAGACCCTCAATAGTTGAGTATGAACCATGGAACTAGAGCATGTCATTGGGTAATGACGATACAAGGTGTGTATCAAGATGCATAAGAGTAGTGAGAAATATGAACTCGTGAAGCATAGAGAGTGATAATAGGTATTATAAAAACTTACGATGCTAGGAGGGGGAAGAAAACATGATTCCCCAAGTGTATGATGTAGAGAATAATAAAATAAACTCATCTAAAATATCATCGGTTTTGAGATTGTAGCCGATAAGATTGGGATTAGAGACTTGGTAAGAAATAGTGTGAGGTTGATCATATAAAGACTTGAAGTGGCGTAAATTTTACATAACTATAGCATATTATTCATCAATAAAAGGTGGCTAAGGACAATCATGTGCATACCATTGAGTGAGATTTTGAGAATATCCTAAGAAGGAGTCATTGCATATAGAGACGTGGATGAAAGGCATGTGAAATGTAATATTAGTATGATTGGGATCCAGTGTGCCACCAATGTAATCAAGCCAAGACTGCCCAAGTGTGAGTGGAGAGGAACGAGGAGTGCATGTAAGGAAGATTGTCAAATGGAAGATGCGAAGGCCATAAACAATAGTAATGAATACACATTCATAATATAAGTGAGCAGAGTGAGGTGGAGGAAGGAGATCAACAATTGTGAATCCTAGCCAAGTCAAGCCATCATGTGTGCAAATAGTCTCATAGAAAGTAGGGTTGAATGGAATATGAGGCCAATAAGAATTACAAATGAAGAGAGTGCATGTGAAGGGATCTAAGTGTGGAGCAAAATGAACTTGGGGAGATGTAGCTAGGTGATAGAATGTCTAATGTATGTATAGTCCCTTGAAAAGGTATCATGACATTAGTGGATGGAGGAAGCTTCTTGAATTGATATTCACTAGGGCCAATAGAAATGAAAGTATCCTAGAAGTAGGATTCATCTATTTTAATGAGAGTAAATTTAAGATTGCGCAATGTGTCATCGTTAAGTTCTACGACATCAAATTCATCATCAGAATCATCAATACTAGCATTATCTTGTTGTATATCATTATCAAGAATATTGGTAGGGATGGAACTAGATGCAGAATTGTGAGGAACTATGCTAGGTGAAGTAGTAGTCATATGGGTGGACATGGTTGGTGATAGGATATCTATAGTATAAGTAAGAATGGATGAATTACATGGAGAATTAATAGAAGGAGTAGGAGCACTAGATTTCCCAACATCATATGTACCAATATTGCGATATGGAATAGGCTATGACAAAGGAGTAGGCATGGCGGTGACGGGGTCTATACGGAAAAACTTGAATGGGTCACGGTTTGTAGCAATAGTATGTTCATAATCATAATCTAGAAATTTAACACCCCGATGAATAGTAGATGGAACAAAATCCATAACATGAAGCCATGACCTACCGAGTAAGCAATTGAACCGAACTACAACGTTGATAATGAAGAATACAATAGGAATAAATTTGGCCTAACCCGTAGAGGTAAGGTGATAGTGACCATGCATGGATGTGTAGTAGAATCATAGCCACGAAGAGAAATGGAGGAAGGGATGACATCGGAGAAAAGGCCAAGCTATTGAATAAATGTGACATTACAAAGATTGAGCTCAGATCCATTATCGACTAGTGCTCACTTAATTCCAATGTTATAAATGCAAACTTGGATATAAAAGGGAGGATCATTGGAAAAAATAGAAAGAGGGGTGATTGTATCAGATGTGAAAGTAATATTCTCTTGATGAGAAGAAAATTTCTGCTACAAACTGATCATATACATAGTCAGGATAAGTATTGGGAGGAATGTGGGTATTAGCCAGAAAAGATTGGATTTTAGTCTCACAATCGTAGGATTATCCTACAAGAAGTCAGGTGATGGAGATACTCATGGTGGAAGGATCCAAAAAGTATTCAAATGTTGGGTTCACCAAATGATTTAATTTAATTTGGATTAAATCTAATATTACTGAGAGTAACTAAAGTATAAATGCTGAAATATAGAAATGACACAACCAAGATAAGATTTAAAATATGAAACCATAAGAAAAGAAGAAAGAGAGAGGAATTAGCTGATTTATGCTCGATATGGAGTTGATCAAAAGCGGGAAAAGTGTTGAATAGGTTGCGAAGAGTGTCATTATTACTCACCGCAAATTCTGGAGCTCACAAATACTATCGAACATGAGCGCTCATAGTAAGGCACATGTGTATGGGAACTAGAGACTACTTCTGGGAGTCGGTGGATGTGCGAGATGCTCAAAACTTGATTTCTATAGTATCACAATATCTTCATTATTGCTTCTGTTGGTCACTTGGTAGTCACTCCTTGAATGCTAAAGGTACTTGTAACCTAAAAAATAGAAGTTCACCGATGATGGAGTCTCATTTCTGGGAAGATCCAAAGGATCAAATGTGCACAAGCACAATTAGTCAATCATATTCAATTAACTAAACAATAATATAGATTACATATTTATAGGAGTTGTCCTATAACCACTCCCTTAGAATAGCTGAGTTGTTCTAACAACTCACATAACCTAAAATCTACGTGATTTGCATACCAAATCACTTACAACAATAACTCACCTATTTTTACTCTAAAATCTCTAAGCGATTTATAATCTATCACTTATATTATTTATTTAATATGCTCCACATATTAAATATACACACATTAATAATGTAACCATGTTAGGACTAATTCCTAGCATTCCCCCTTAGTTCTCACACGGGGTGAGGAACTCTGTGGAACCACATATTGACGATTAACCATGGTTGGTCAAGTACCTTTGTCACTCGGTTGTTGCAGATTTCTACTTTGTAGATTTGACTTGGTGGTGCAAAATGAACATTGTGTTACTTCTCCCCCCTCACAATGCGAAGTAGAGTGGATGTCGGCTTCTACTGAAATTGCATCCTCTTACAAATAATGGCCCCTTATAATGTTTACAAGTTTTTGAAAATATATTCTCCACCTCCCATTTTTGAAAAACATTTTTCAGTAGAATTCCGTAAGGGAATATATAGCCTTCCCTGATTCATAATTACCCTTTTTGAAATAAATATCCCTCCTCCGAAAAAAAAACATCCCTGCTGTATTTTTCAAGAGGTTTGTGTCAAGACTGATTTTCAAGGGTAATTAGATCTTTCGCCGATGAAGTAGTGATTAGAAACTATATTGAGATTAGAAGAGATCGATTTTCCAAGGTTTGATCCATAGAAATCCATAACGCAGATGGAGTCATTAGATCATTGTGGGAGAAAATTATGTGTTATAGATCATTGTGGGAGAAAATCATGTATTATTGAGGCTCTAGTAATAAATCATGTTACGCCATTAACGCTAACGGTAAAAATGCAAGTGCTTCTGCACGCTTATACACTGGAACAGTGTGTCTAGATCCCTTTATGGTTACAAAGGTGAAATCGTGGGCATATCCTTGAACATATCTGACAACTTATTTATCCAGAATCGATGGGCACTAGCTATCAGTTATTGCATAACCCAAGGACCTTATCCAAGCCTCGGTTCTAGTATAAGAAAAACACATATCATGGTCCCTGCTGTAAGTAATCAATACAATCTGAACATATTTTCCAGTCTCCACATGCAACTTTTCTCTCAGCGTGAATAGACTTTCTCACTTATTCATCATTCAACCACACTTTAGCACCCCAATCATCAAATACACCACAGAGGATGAACACGAGGCCTTCTTAGAAAATTCGAGCTCGAGGAGCTCATAAGCGCTGAATCTCTGAGATCGCAATATGTTGCAATGCATGCATCTATTGTTGCCCCTCTTTCTCAATGATGTCAAAATAACATTCACCGTCGCAGTCACAATCAATACAAACATACAAGTATTGGATAACATATCATAGCCGATCGCCACCGGAAATGCATGCAACAATAATATTGGTCTTCAAAGGAATCAATCTTGAACTTTTGAATAAGATTCTCATATCTACTTATGCATAAATCCATTGTACCTTGTTGGTAAAGTATATGAGCCTCTAACTACAAAACATTGGAGTCCTTTTCCAGAGAGATATATATAAACATACATATGCTAACATATATCAGATATATATTTATAATTTATTTTCTGATTTTTCAATGCACACAGAGAACAAGATGGGCGAGAAAATGCGAAAAGAGATGAACATGATGGAAAGGAGAGAGAAAATGTAGGTGAATGGTGGATTCACCAAAGTATGCACGTGGTCTTCACTGCACTTTGTGGATAACATGCAAGTAGGGGTGAACAAATAAATCAATGATTACACGTGGTCTACATTATAACTCTTACATGATTTGTTTTTGATGTAACAAACAAGCACATAGAAGGTAAAAGAGAAGTCCCATAAGGTTCCTTCTCTAATACCAAATGATGATGGATTCCCATTTATGGGAAGATCCGAAGGCTCAAATGCGCACAAGAACTATTAGTTAATCATCTTCAAAATTAATTAAACAATAATATAGATTACATATTTATAGGATTTGTCCTATAACCATTCCCTTAGAATAGTTGAGTTGTTCTAATAACTCACATAACCTAAAATCTACGTGATTTGCATACAAAATCACTTACAACAATAACTCACCTATTTTTCCTCTAAAGTCTCTATGCGATTTATAATCTCTCGCTTACATTATTTATTTAATATGCTCCACATATTAAATATACACACATTAATAATGTAACCATGTTAGGACTAATTCCTAATATTCACATGCACAAGATTATAAAACCACGTCAAATCTAAATGAAAGATGTTATATGGGGAGTCGTATTGACCCCAATGGTAATGCCAAGAGTGAACTTACAACCGAGTCTTTGCACTACATCTCAGACTTCATGTAGTTCTAGTGAGTGTGTGTAGAAATTGTGCCCTAGGATGCCCTTGTGCAAGTTGTACTTGATAGCGGGTCTGTAGCTAGAATGTAGCAATGTAGTAGAATGTGTGGATGGAATAAAATGAACTTCCCCTTCCTATTTTGTGTATGCAGAGTTGATGCAACCATTTTCCCTTGAATGAATGTTATATGGATGCTTTAGAGTGGTTTAGTTGCCTTTTTGATGAAAGCTTATGTGATAGTAGTAATGCTTAGTGCTCGGTCCTTGATTTTGAACACATAACTATGTATTTATATGATTCCCTTGTTTGAATTCCGTAATCGATAATTGGAAGGACGACCCATAAGTGAGAAAGATGCCCAAAAGATAAAAGATACCGAAAAGGAGTGAGCAAGGTGAAAAAGGGTCGGGGTGCCCAAAGGGGACATGAGCGCTTAGGCGCCGCTATCTTTGTTTGGTCTTTGGTGTACGAAGTTATAAAAGAAATATCAATAAAATCTCGACTAGGTTGTAGGGTGTATACTACCAAATAGAAACAAGAAATAAATAAAAGAGGAAAAAGATAGTTATCAACCACTAATTTTATTGCTTAGGAATCATATAAATTCTAGTATGCTTTTAGGACCTAGAAATATACCCAAGTGCGTGATTTTGTGCCTAAATCCTCTTCAAAGTCAAAGCAAAACTGTCTCCAAGAAATAAATTTTGGTCAAGTAGTGAACTGTCATGTCTTATTTGCATTTGAATCCTTTTCGAGAGGATTCCACCAATTATAGAATGATCTAAAGGCACCTAAAATTATTAGTACCAATTTTGTAAGTTATTGTATTAGGTTAATTTATCCATTTTCCTCTTTAAATTCGGTGAAAAATTGTCTCCTAGAAACTAGTTTTTGTTAATAGTGATGTACCAAGGCAAAATTAAATATTATACATGGTTGAGAACATGTTGGATAGGTCAAGAACATATTTGAGGACATCATAAATCATAATTTTCTTAATTTAAAAGGAATACCCAACACAATAGATATTGGTTTTTATTTTCTTCCCATGCTTCTGCGTGTAGGTAGACTTAGCCAATAATACAATAAACATGTTAAAGTGTAGAGACGTCATATTTATTTCTTCAAGAAAATAACATGACTATTGAAAAAGGAAAGTGAAATCTCTTGTCTGTGATGCTAAAGTTGCATCTCATCATTTTCCCCAACTAGGTAACTTGACCGGTTTAGTAGCCCCATGTGGGAAATTAAAAACACTAAATGTGGATGTGGAAAATGTATCTAGGTGGGGTAGTTTTTTATTCATTGTACCTAAATAAAATCATGCATTAGAATAGGGAGATATTAGAATTTTAATATTTTAAACTGAAAAATATAAAACTAACTCAACCCATCAAATTATATCAATCATATGAGTAATATGCTACTACATCAAAAGTTATAGACTGAGACTCAATATGATTTTTTTATGTTTTTATGATTTGGAGAGACTTTCATTATTAAAAACATAGATAATTTCAATATGACCACCCATAAACAGATTCAACACTAAAATTACATAAAATGAAATACCTTTCACTGCCACACGATCTCCATTCATTGGCAGCGAGTAACCTCTCATCTCTTCACAAGTTTTAGGATTTTCCAAAGTAAAAATGATTTGGGGAAAATGATCGGTTCAACGTTGGGTGAGTTGCATCCTTAGTAACACTCTCCAAGAGCTTGGCATCTAGTGAATCCCTTTGCTCCAGGTAAACCACTTGACGGTTACGTCACGAATAACCTTCAACCTTGGAACAAATCTTGGGTGAATGGATTTTTTTGCACATGTGTGGTAGAAAAGTTTGTCTTTTCAAATGGAATTTGCATTGTAATGTTCCAAAATGAAATAAATTTTACCCTAACTCTAAACCTATAAGGTATGAATTATTTTTTTTAAATTTGACCTTTGGATGCATGTGGTTAAGCCTCTTAATATCATTCTCGATGGATGTGTTCTATTGGGATATTGAAACCCCTTTCCCATACTACCTAATTCAACATTATTAAAAATTACTTTTTGAATATTTTTTTAATTTTATTTAAACGGAGAAGAGTACCTTTTATGAGATGTATTCAATTGTGAGGACATTTTTGGTAAAAAATGGGGAATTTTTTATTCTAAAAGGGGGTTTTCTATTCAAAAAGTGATTTTTGACCATTTAAAGGTTGCTTTAAAGGGTAATTTATGTTTGGATTTGAGGATGCTACCCTCAACCCTACCCTATATCGCTATTGGAAGCACACAAGGAGAACTGACCCTTGACCTGTTTGGGGCTACCGCCTGTAGATCCCTGCTCCCGACCATTGTGCGGTCTTTACGGGGCACCCCGCCTAATTGGTGGCATATTACTATCATGTGTCCAAGATTGGAGGGTGAGGGCCAATTTGATAGGTGATCAAAACCCCTCACAAGAAAACACTCTTGCTTCCTACTTTCTCCTTTCTCACCCCACATTATTTTGGATGCATTTTCGACTAAACCTTGAAATGCACTTGGACACCAAATTCATCTTAAGATGCTGTAAGGTTTTAACAACATAATTTTCCACTTTAGAGTAGGGAAGGGATTCGACAATGGTAAACCATCTCGTCAAGGAAAATCAAAAAATTTTCAACCATGCGTGATGGGGAAAGACATTACATTAATATCAAGATCATGAGACCCTCACATGATTGCAGAGGTTGAGTAAATGTTAAAGAAGCCATGGAAAATATAATTAAGAAGATGGTGGAAGGATCAATAATATCTTATGACTAATTTTTCTTTCCTTGACTCAAGGGTCAAATTTGATGGCCATTTAGATGTTTTATATGATTTTAGCCATAAAATACTTGCAACATTTGAAATAATTATACTATTGAAGAAACAAAGACTACCCTATATTAGTGTTAATGTTAAGATACTACAAATTCGGTGTTAAATTATAAGAAGAAAATTTGACCACCAAAATATAACACCAATTTTGTATCATCTTAAAAATAAACACTATTATATTTGTGTTGAATCATAGGATGATATCAAATTGGTGTTATATTACAGAAAAGTAGATACTACTAGTAAAATTTGTGGTGTCCTGGTGTTAAATTTATATGATGATACCAAATTGGTGTTATATTACAAAAATAGATACGAACACCAAATTTTTTTGGTGTTCTGGTTTTAAATGTGTGAAATTATTGTAGTGGGAGCATCTACTTCTTCTCATACTATGGACTCTGCTCAACTAGGGTATGAACCCACTTGAAATCAAAGTGGCTTCATAACATTTACTTATCAATTTTGTTAATCCTATATTACTTATCTATATTGGTAAGGGTGACCATGAAGAACATCTTTTTACATTTCATGTGGTTTGTTTGGGATACTCTTCCAATGATACATTGCTTACTAAGATTTTCCTCAAAGTCTCAAATATTTTGCCTTGTAATTGTTTTATGATCTACCCATGTATTCTATAAGGACATTCAATCCTCTAGCTAAAAAAATACTACCATTTCTATCACCATTCATGACAAAGTATATTATGCTCAAATGGCTAAAGTGTGACAAGGTTCCAATGAGCCCATCAATGATTATGTTATATGATATAAGAGTACAATTTTCAAGATAAACAATATGTTGGTGGATACTGAATTAGAAGATCTTTTCACTTAAAGTATCCTCGTGACTTTGGAAGAATTGGTTATTTTGAAAAGTTCTATTCATTCGATCATGTTTGTCATACTTTGAAAAAATGCAAAACTAATATCCTCAACATGAATAAGCTCAAGTATGTTTCTCATCCTCCTAACATTTCTACTCAAAAGTTTCAAACCAAGGATACTTTTAAGAACAAGGTTATTAATGATAAACCTAAAGCCAAAATTATAGTCAATATTGTGTCTCAACCTACAAAACTACAATTACAAAATTATCGATGACATATCACTTGTTTACCTTGTACACCACAAAAATTACTTCAACAATTACTTGAGTGCAACCTTATATCTCTCTCTCCACCACTTGAGGTTGATATAAGCACACCTCATGATAAGATATTTGATTCTAATGCTCATTATGACTACCACTAATATATTGGTTACTCCACTAACAATTTCTTTAAGATTCATAATGTTATACAAGATCTTCTTGATGTTGGTATTATCAAATATGAGACTATGTTTCAACTAAAACATACTAATGATATGTAAAACTCAAGAGCTTTAGTTACCCACTACCAAAACAAAATAATATTATATCTACACTAGAGGTCCAAAATGCTTACCATAGTGTCCCACCTCCACCATCTTATGATAACATGTTTGATATTATGATTGGAACTATTTTCACTATGCCCCCTTGTTGTTTATTGCCTTTAATAGTACTAATGTGACACACAAGTTATTTTTGATACACTATACATCCCCTCTCCGGTTGACCATCATCCTATACATATGTTTTGGTTGATAACACTAACACCCATAATATATGTACTTTTACATTACTACGCTCTCTTGGGTACACTAAGAAGGATATCGTCATTGATCCTTAAACACGTACCGGACATGTTGTTCTCCCCCTCATATCTGGCCACACTACCTTTGATCTTACATTCTTATTGTACTATTCTCTTACATCATGTGACATGAGTCTAGGTTGTTCTTGTCTTTGTACCTTTGTAGATATACCTTATATACTACACCAACATGTTAAATTCATTCACAATAATCATGTGGTGTCAATTAGGGGAATTCCATTCAAATCTCCTCCATCATCACAACATGGACCAACACATACAAATATTATCAATATTGCTAATACATATACAAATTTATCATCTATTTATCATGTTATATCTCATGTATTTCCATACATATGTCTCCTCATTAGTCACTTAAGGTACATATTCACCGTTTCTAGACATACTCTCTTAGTTATTTGATATGATGATATTTTGCATCTATTACCCCTCGTAGGTCTTCTTACCCTATACAACATGTACTATAAGTTCTACATAACTCATGTGTGACCACCCTTAATCTATTTTGACACTGTGGGCCCTACAACCCTCCACCGTTGAGTGTAAAATGTATCTCCATGAGGCCCTTATTAGGTATCTCTTATGATATCCAATTTCTTGTACATATCTATTTTCAAAACAATGCAAAAAAATTCAAATAATCACATTATACAAAAACATTCAAATATGAGTAAAAATAAAAAATTAGGGCAAGTTCTAGTTTTCTTGGATAAATTGTTTCTTTATACACGATGTTCATCATATGATTTGTTAGATAAAATATCTATTATTTACACACATGCATTCCTATGGTATCTTAATCTTGATGCAGGAAATTCACATATTATTACATGATGATCAAATCTGACTTGGTTCTTGTATGATAGGTAAAATATAGGTTCTTAGCCCGGTTCACAAATGTATGGATCTAATCTAAAATCGGTCACACTATATCGATACAAAGGTGCCTAAAGAGTTTTAGTGTCTAAACACTAGATGATAACGAACCAAGTCTATGATAAATATAAGTTTCTAGATCCTAAAACCAAGATAAATATATGTATCCTACTAAGATTCATAAATAAGAGTAACCAAGGGGTAGATAAGTAAAGTGGCATAATATAATAATAAAATATAATAGATTAGAGATAACACACACACACACACACACACACACACACACACACACACACACACACACACAATAGTCTATAGAAAAGAATGAACAACATACAACATCCACATACATGATAAAGACTAAAGAAGGTTAGAAATACTTTCATACAATGTGTGTGTGACCGTTGATAATCCTCCCCAGAGACAACAACACCGAGAGAGAATTGCTATGGGTGGAGAAGGGGAAATATCAATAAGAATATCTCTAGTCCTAACTTGCTATGGTGATCCAAATGTAAAAGAGATAAGCTCCAAGATTCCAAGTCAATAAATAAGTGTGAAGTAGTGCAAAATAGTGTGAGCAAGAGTAAGTGAAAGTACTGATAAATGATTATAAATGGGTGGTTTTACAAGGATAAATCACATATAATTGATGTCATCACCCATGGGTGATGGTATCAACTATGGAAAATTCAAAATAGATGTCATCACCCATGGGCAATGGCATCAACCTTGGGGGAAGCCCTAAGGTAAGAGGTGTAAAACATGAGGAATGGAGGCTAGAAAGAAAATGGAGATGAATGACAAAAGTTGAGGGTGACTAAGAGAAAGGATAATAACACATAATAGGAAGAAGTAAGTAGAAAAAATGGGGTGAGTGGACATGATGGGTGTAATGTGTGCAAAAGGGGAGAAATGAGGCAAGGATAAGGTACCTAAGGAGAATTAATGATATATCTCAAATATTGTTGTCTAGCCCACATGACCAAGTTCAATCACACCCCAATTAAAGTATGCCCCTTAAGACACCCACCCAGGAGGAGAATGCATCAACAACGCCTATAAAAAATAAATGGTTAGCAAACATAAAAATATGGTGTATACATATGCCCTAACTAAATATCATCATGTGTCACAATAGTGAAACATGAGATGGTCTTCGGAAAAAGATCTATACAACACATAAAATTGAAAGGAAATGTTGAAAGTAGTGTGTTTATGTGTAAATTAGAAAAGCTATAATATTTGAAACTAAACACCTAAGAGTTCCAAAGCTTTAAACTAACCTAACAAGAACCATCAAGATAAGAGCTTAGGGAGGCTAATTTATTTAACATGCATATAAATTTGAAAATAATCAAACTAACATGCCTAAATCAATATCTACTCTTTGAATGATAACTTTGAAATGAACCTAAGAAGATCCTTAGCAATCAGATTTGATTGTTAGTATGATCTCAAGGTTTGAGAATGGATTCTCACCAACAATGGCTACAAGGCCATATTGGTTCTCTCCATATTACTCAAGCTTGAGTTAATGGATGCACTATGAATATATTATCTCAATAAATGGAGAAATGCTCAAGATCCTAATTGCCTATAGTTTATGCTAGAGGAGGAAAAGTGTTCTAAGAAATGATGAGGAGGAGGGTTCTATTTATAGGTTTCCCATTCCAAGAATGGTATGATTTTGGTGCATGTGGGACAAAAGGTAAGTCCAAAAATCACTTTTAGCAAGTCAAAGAACTTTTGACTAGGATTAGAAGCTAATTAATCTTTTAAGATTAATTAATAATCCCAAGTAGGCTTAGGAAGCTTTCGAGAGCATCTGGAGGAGGTTTTGATATATTTTGGATGTTTTGGAAGTGAGAGTTAGCCAATAAGAAGGTTTATTGGTCAAATACATGGTAGGAGGCTTAATCAACATATAATAGTTAATTAAGAGGAGTTGTAGGGGAAAATGAGCCTAATTGATGAAGTGTCATCAATTTGCGGGAATAGAATAATTAGTGCAATGTTAGTAATAAAATTGCTTTGATCAAATTATAGGTGTCTACATTTTCCCCTCTTTGGGGTGGTGTAAGCTATGCCACTTCAAAGATAGTAGACAAGCATAAAAAAGTAATTTTTTTTTTGAAAGGGGTAGAAGAAAAATTAATAGAGTGAAGGATGCCCCCTTGAGTGTCAATGGGGTGATGAAAGAGGTCGATCGACGATCAAAAAGATGAAGGAGATAGATAGAATATGAAGAAGATCCTTCTAGTAAAGGAACAAAATAGTGTGATGAGAAGAAGGGAATCCATATTAGTCTTGTTGATACTTAGTACCAATTACCCATGAAATCTAATTCTCTAACTTTCATTGGCGTTGCTCATCTTCCATGTCATACTGAATAACCGAGGTACATGGGAGCTATCTTCTTTGATGGCAAGACACCAAATATGCTAGATTTATATTGAGAGCAGTGTGTGTGAATGTAGAGGAAGAATGGCGAAGCTGAGTGTGATAGAGAGAGAAAGGAATATAGAAGAGAATAAGTATGAGGAAGGAGGATTGAGCTAATATCTAGTGCCTTTTAAAAAACTTTATTTTCATCATATTGCTAGTGATCTTCATCATTGGTCCTTATTAAAAATGTAAGCATATGATAGAAGTGTAGAATGACATGAAAATCCATAGTACAAACAACTGTCCATTTCTAAAATACCAAATCCATGCAACATATAGAATGTAATGCAATACGAGAAAGTAAACAAGCCAACCTAATAGGGAAACAAGTACAAACACACATACTTAAACCAACAACGTCTAAGATAGTTACACAAATGTTTTGTTATAAGTGCGATTCCCAAATGTTCGTGCGTAACAATAAGGGATAAAATTGATGCCCCAAGCAAGGATAAATACAAGGGGAAATATGGTGGACATAGGGGTCCAATGAAAAATCATTTGTGCACTACGAAACAGTACCAAGAAACTCGTTGTGCCAAGATAGTACAAACGAAGCAAACATACTAGCTTTGTTAATGGGGTAGATCTAAATGATCCGCGATTCATTGTTATAGAAACAAGTGAAAATGCAAGCAATATATAATTTGAATATAATGTGTTTGACATAGGTTTCATTGTGTATCAACATTTTACCAATTTTTGCAAATTTTTGAATTTTTACGATTTTTGGATTTTTAATGATTTTTACCCATTGTTTTTGAAAATATTGATTTTTTAATTTTTTAATTTATTTTTGATTTTTTAGAAGAAATTAGATGAGGGAATCACCTAAAAGCAATAAAAATGCCCCAGGGAGAAGCAATGGGTGCGTGTAGCAAAAATGTGCCTCGGTGGGACGAAAAATGATCATTTATTAAAAATAAATATCGTGACGAGGTGATAGAGGAAGTTAGAATAATCATGGTGGTCAAATTATGCCTCTCGGTCACCACGGTGGGAAAGAACACATCACAAAAATAAAAATGACCACATACACCCCCTCCTAGGGGGTAAATCATTCGAGTAATTCATTTGTTACCGAGCCCTTGCTGATTTACTATTGAATTTTACTCGACCCTTGAGAGATGGCATGAGTTCAAAGGCATACGAGGTGAGAAGACACGGTGCGAGAGTACATGCGAATGCCCAATGATGGACCCTACATGAGTACCCTATTCCTCTTGTGTTTTTATTACATTTAATGGCATTTATAGACATTTTAGGGGGTGATAACATATGTGCATGGGTGCAAGAAAGACGTATGTGCGCGAGCACATATGTTGTTAGGGGCACATATGTGCTTGAGGCCGAGATAGGGCACATGCGCGTGGGTGCATAGGTAGTTAGTTGCGTGTATGCGTTTGGGAGGGCTAGGTCAAATGCACATGGGTGCATATGTTCTCAAAGGTGCACATGCATCGTGAGGGGTGCATATGCACTTTGGAAAAAAGAGGGGATAAATAGTTGCAGGCACATGTGTTAGGATGAGTGCTTAAGCGCTGGGATGGGGGGCATATGCATGCTAGGTGCACATACGCTAATAAAGGCATGCACACATCGCTAGGGGCATACATGCGTCGAAGAAGGGTTTGGGAAACACTTAGAAGAAAAAGGGAAAGTTTCTAGAAGAATATAGGGATGAATAGGCTAAGTGTTAGATGATGTTAGATAGAAGAAAGTATAATAAGTGCGTTGTTTGATCTTACAAAGGTAGCTACCTGTCTTGCAGGTGTGGGAGTGACATGACCGGTTGGCCAACTTTGAGGTGAATTTCTCGTGACGCGAGAAGGCCTATTTGGACATCACCTTATACACTATAGGGCTTAGCTACGTGGTGCAGATGCCACATATCACCTTGGACCACAACCTCCTTACAACCTTAGCTGAGAGGTGGCATAACGAGAGCCAATGTTTCAGGCTCCCAACTGGTGAGATGACTATTACACTTGAGGATGTTTGGAGGATTTTACAAGTGCTGATCTAGGGAATCTGATAGAGTACGAGGATGATGTGGCATAGATTACAGACAACTTGATTGAGCTCTTTGGTGTAGATGAGATACCTCGATGAGGTATGACAATGTAGATGCATCAATGTTTCACAGATATGAGGTTATATCGTGTTCCCTGTATATAATGGCGCTTGTCAGTGGCATTTTTCTTACTGACAAGATGGGTACATCATTTCCCTTAGGCCTGATTGGTGTGATTTGAGGCCTGATGAGAGGAGAGCGTTATTGCTTTGGGGACAAGTGCATGCTTGTACATTTATATTGGGACTTACACTTAATTACCTATAGTCATCGAGAAGATGGTGGGTCTAATGACCTTCTTGCTACAAATATGGGCACGGGAGCTCGGGCCATGGATGAGCCTTCAGTTTTTGGTTGGGCTTCTATTGGAGATGATGTGCATGGACACTTTGTAGAAGGATTTATAAATTGTTTTGGGGCTCTTCCATTGTTGCTACCTTTTGTCGCCATGACCCTTTTTGTTTTGCAGTTATTTTGTGGTTTTTTCGGGACTGAATTTTGCCTAAGTATGGAACTAAACATAGAGGGTATCCACATGTCCCTTCTATGCATTTTGGAGAAGGCACAAAGCATCTGGAACCTTCAAGAAACGAGAATCATCCACGTGGCTAAGCATCCCCAAGTGGGTTGAAAAGTCAAAAGATAAAGCAAAGAAGCACACATGCCTCCACGTGTCGCCCAAGTGCAAATTCAAAAGGAGAAAGAAAAGGAGAAGCCTTCGAGAAGCACAAAGTCTCCACGTATTATACAAGGAAACTTCCACCATCCAAGGAACCAATTAAAGAAGCGAAGGGCTCGAGGTTCGGCGGAGTGAATGCAATCTCAAGTCCCAAAACATGCAGTTGAGATTTGCTCCAAAGTTCAAAGATCTCATAGGTAAGAACTAAATGCGGGCAGTGGAAATCTTAATGGAGACACGCTGGAGTACAAGGCATGGGGTCTATATAAAAATGTTCTTGTGCCGGTAGAAAAAAAGGAGAAAGAAGAGAAAAATAGGTTCTAGAGCTCCGCATGAGTAATTTATGTTCAGTCTATTTTATTAACTAGCCTTAGCAAGGATCTGTTGTAAAGGAATACTATAATCTGTGCCATTTTGGCCTTATGTACTATTTTCTATAATAATAAGAGTTCTTGTTCGTGCACTAAACGTTCACAATAATTAGAGGGAAACATGATTGCTAAAATAGAAATTGGTTGTTCTATTTGTGTGCATCCATATTTCGTATCTTTATAGAAACCAAGTAGTAATACATTTTCAGTTGTATTACCATGTGCTTGTTGATAAAACAACATGTATATCCTTTCATATTTTATTAATTAATTGCATCATTATTTGTCCTTTATCTCTTCCTGTTTTAGATGAATGTTTAAATATCTATCATGTTACATGCCCTTAGATATTTTACATAAATCTATTCATTCACTCATGGTTATGCTTTAGTTTCATTCAAACTTTGATAATTTGAGATATCTCTGGAATAGTTGATCATGCTAAAATCTCTTCAATTAATCTAGTAGCTATTTCAATAATATCTCTGTGCTCTTTAGTAAAGTCTCGATGCATCACCTTAGATAGGATTTATTTACTATTTTATTTTCTCTCTAACCCCTTATCTCAACCCAAAGTAGAGAAGAGCCAACTTCTATAAAATCTGGAGGTTATCTTAGGGGCCAAGTCCCACATCTCTAAGATTTCCCATAACTTTGGTGATTCATCTGCAAATATAATCATCAACAGCTTTTTCTCACATGCCTCGATGGGACAACATTGAAAGCTTAAACTTTAAATATTGCTAGGTTTGGTGTGTGACATAACAATTTCTATCCTATTGAGGATCTGTAACTACACATCTTGTGACTCCATTATGAATATCTACTGGTTTCAACAATATTATGGTTTAATCCTCTCTAGTTCATGAGAAGGATTCAAACAAGGTTGAGAACAAGAGAAGAAGACGTGTTTGAATATCGAAGTTGTCCCAGGGGAAAAGTAGAGAGGTAGACAAATTCAAATATCTCCATCTCCTCCAAACCAAACTCTGTCAACACCTCCACCTAGTAGGCCCTTCTTACAATCCACTAGAGTTCTCAGACCCATCAGAATGGCCCAACAACCTCCGAGACAATTTGTCTTGTGGAATCAGGGAAGTCCACTCATCTTGCTAGTGGCTCCAACAACATGGAATCCCATCCAACAAATGCACTAAAGGCACTACCTAAATTCAGTGGTGAAGATTTCAAGACCCCAGAGGAACATCTTTCAGGATGTTATAGAGATATACATGGTGCATTACATCATGGAGTAGGACATTGCCTTAAGGTTACTAGCTGCTTCCTTTAAAGGAAAAGCTCTCGACTGGTATAGATATTTGAATCCTAACTCCATCGGTACCTAGGATCAATTAGGAAACATATTTTTCACAAGATTCAGTGAGAAGGGTGATAGATATTCACTCCTACAACAACTTATCAATATCAAGAAAGCTTTGCAAGAGCTTATGACTGATTTCAATACCATATTCCACAAGACATGGCAAAGGATTCCAGTTCTATCTTGACCACCTAGAGGTATGGATATTGTATTTATCTATAAAGTCCCTAAACTTGGATATTTTCGTGATGATTTAGTCATTAGGAGGAGATTATTTTCCACAAGCATATGATATTGCAATCCAGTGAGAATAACTTGATAGATGTTGGGAAGCTTCCCCGAAGATCCCTTTGTAGTGTATCTCAAGATAGGTCATCTTCTTCGTGTGCAAACCTCAAGTTTTTCCCAAGATTCGACGTCCATGTATAGCTACCCATCCTCTCAAGGATCCACCACTCTCCCACCGCTCCTGCCACAACATCATCATCTTCTTCTTTAGAAATGGAGGAAGTAAAAACATCCTCAAGAACTTCTCTAATGAGATAGTCAATCTTAAGAGGAGTCAAGGCGTGTACCCAAGAAAAAATTATCAAGGCTATCAAGGGGTAGACCCGCTTACCCTCCGTAATATCAAAATTATTAGAGACCGCATCGACACAACCATCTAACCAAATTTTCCTAGTCCCGACACCACTCTAGACCCTCCCACCCAATAATGGAAGAGAAATGATTCTAAGACAAAATAATTTGGCGAAAGATCCCAATGCTTAGTGTTTTCCTTACAATACCCCACATATGCAAAAATATTTCCCCAAGGAATCTACAACAGAGGGTAATAGAACAAAGAGTGAGGGAAGGCTATGATGTCAATGTTTACGGACCTTACAAATTCCCGAGAGTTCAAACATATGGCCTTAGTTTTGCAAATGTAAGGGATCTCCCTAGAATAAGAGGTAGAGATTGCACCTAAACATGCAATTTTCTCTTGGATTGAAGGAGAAGAATTTGTATTCACAAATGAAGTATCTATCTTCTCTGGTACAATTAGATTACAACACTCTCTCAAAAGGAAAATGACCAAAGTTGCGATGCTTGTTTGCAAAATAGTGAATGGAGAAAGGAAGGAATCTCTAACATCCACCACCCCTCCATCCCAAGCCAGACAAGAGATTTGGTAGCCACTCAAAATCAAGGTACCTTCCATCCAGTGGCTGAGAGGGTGAAATACCAACAGATCTCCAAAGTGCAACCGCTCGGCTGATGAATGTAGTCAAGCAACTTAAAAGGGTGCCAACCAATGTATCATTGTGGGATATCTTGGGCATTCTAGAACAAAAGGAATTGCTTCAAGAAGTGTTGAAATCTAGTGGGCCCAATATAACTAAGAAAGGGAAGGAGCAACTCAAAACAACTCAAGCTCAAATGGAGTCGAGCTTAATGAACCGAAAAGGATAAGTATGTAAACCGAGACCACAACCCTTCTTCATGACTCTTATAATTGGTAAGAAATTATTACATAACTCCATGATAGACTCTGGCGCAAGCACTACGGTGATGCCCAAAACAATTGTAGATGCCTGGGAATCAAATATGAGCCCTTAAAGAGAGGATTCATGCAACTAGATGGGAAATTAGTTCAAACCATTGGTGTTATTAGAGGTCTCCCATTACAACTCTATTCCTTGCCCAAACATAACCGTTCCACATGATATAGTGGCAATTGATGTTGTTGTTCTTTTGAACTATGTCTATCCCACGATTTCACTGCTAATATTGGAGGCTACATGTCCTTAGATTGGTCTCATCTGATAGTAGTGGACTAAGTATGGATCCAAAATGAAGGTTCTATTAGATCCCCTTATGGAGGAACATATAATAGATCAAGTGGCCTCATCATGCCAAACGAGAGAAGAAAGTCATATATAGATTTGGTTTCAAAGTGGAAACTATTTGGTTAACCTATCACCAGATGACCTTTGGAAACTTTGATTCCACTGGGTTAGGTACTTATGTCATTTTTGATGAGAATCCCACTATTCCAAAGGTTACAAGGAGGATAGTAAAAGTGAAAAGAATCCCACAAAGGATTCCAAATATGGACTCTGCACTTTGATGGAGCTAGAAGAAGAAATGGCTCGGGAGCTAGAATATGCCTATCCTCACCAAACGGAAGGAAGATACTCCAGGTATTTCTCTTCCACTTCACTTACACCAGTAATGAAGTAGAGTATGAGGCTTTAGTGCATGGTTTGACATTGGTGCACACAAAGAGGGTGTATAAAACTGAGGGTCTTTGGGGACTTGAGTTAGTAGTGACATAAGTTAGAAACATCGTTGCTGCAAAAAATCCAAGGATGAGGTCCTATCATCACAGAGTATGGGATCTTATTGAAGATTTTGAGGCCTTTAACATCAAGGTTATCCCTTAGGGAAAACATAGAAGTAGATGGAATGGCCCAGATCGGATCACATTTTGACCCAACCAAGATCGAAATAGATTGAGAAGTGGTGAGATTGATCATTCACCTATCTATAGAGGACCAAACCGATAATGTGGATCATTGGTAGGTTTTTGAAAGTGACCAACATGATTGTTAGGTAGTGGAGATAAATATATTCACTAGAGCATGCATTACAAAGTTGTTGGAAAATACAAAAATCTGTCATTGGTCAAAGGGGCGGACATCGGTCACCCAAGACTGACATCATTAGGTAGGACCGACATTGGTTAGAGCAAGTAAGAACCGGCCGCGGTTAAGGCTAACCGGTGTCATTTAATAGAGATGGGATGATGTTTTAATTAATCCTGGTCCAATTAAATCTATTTTTAGCATTAAAGTAGATTTATTGGATGTAATTAGAATGTGAACAAAGACATGGTTTTGCCCTAAGTTTATATACATAATATAAGCATGAAAGCTAGGGATTATGAAGGAGATTTAAGAGAAGAAATTCGTATTCCTTGATTCTCCAAGATTGAGAAGATGAAGAAGAAAAAGAGAAAGAAAGAACATGTTAGATGAAGACAAATCTCCATGGAGAGGACTTTGGACCTGGAAGAAGGAAATAAATGGTACATCTAAATGGTGAGAAGAGGGTAACATCTTCATACGTATTTCTTATTTTTAGTATAGTTAATTTCAAAATTGAAATGGATTACATAGTATGCAAAGCACATAGAGTTTCTTCTTGACCCTCATTTTAGATCACATGTTGGTGAGATCTTGTATTATAGGTCTATGTAGATCTAGTCTTATATTGTTAGATCCACAAGTTGTTGTGAGATCTTGTATTATAGATCCATGAGATCATATTGTATTGTTGATCCATGCTAGATCTAGATATTTCAGGAGGTTGTCTTCATGTTTGCAAGAGATTTTGTATTCCAAAGTTGATGGAGAGACATAATTACTTCTTGGTGCATAAAGTTATAGTTATCACATATGAGAGTAACCCATGTGGAGAGGTCTTGTTTCGAGATCCACAGAGAACTTTGAAGCATTCATGAGATTGTATAGTTCTGTGTTATGTGATATTTTCTAGTGGCGTTTGGAGTGCAGTTGTTCAATAGTGCACTCATGGAGATTCGTTTAGAGATCAGAGGAGAGGAGATACTCTTGTATTAAAGAGTTGGTTTGTAATCTTGAGTATTTTATATATGAGATATCTATCTTTGGTGGACGTAGTCCCGCATTGGGTGAACCACGGTACAATGTGTGTGTACATTTATTTTGATTTGGATTATTCTAGTTTATACTTCACTCATGAGATTAGGATGGGAATTTTAAGATCCTATGTGCAAATGATTTGGTTTGTTATTTAATCATATCACATATCATAATGTGGATCCGAATTTGAAACACATATTTTGCTCTTCTTACAACAATCAAGAGTTTGTAGACCAACTCCAACCTAGAATTGAAGAAGCATATAAAGATCAAGTCATCTAGCTCAAAAAAAACAAACTTCCAAAGGGACTAATAATGTTGGAAAGTATTTTTGATTCCAATGATGCTAATATAGATAGGAGGAAGTTTGTGGCGGTTAAGGAAGATTATGTGAATTGGAAGTGGCCAATGGGAAGAAGCTAAAGGTCAGGAAGTTAGTCACCCAAAAGAAAGAGAAAGACTTATGGCTCTATGCCATAAGTATGATAAGGTAATAGCTTAGACTTATGATGACCTACATGGTTATAATAAGGATATCATCCAACATACTATTGACCTAGAAGAGGGGACTAAACTTGTGTGCATAGAAGCAGAGGCCTATGAATCCAAAAATAGAATCTCTCATGGCCGAAGAGCTAGGAAGCTCCTAGAGGCTAGGATAATTTTCCCAATCAAGCACTCCACATGGGTGTCCAATCTGGTACTGGTAAGGAAGAAAATGGTGAAATTAGACTCTGTGGATTTTAGAGATCTAAATAAAGTGTCCCTTAAAGATCACTACCCCTTACCTTCCATGGAACAAGATATTACAAATAGTAGCATGGGTTTAGAAATATTCTCTTTGCTTGATGGTTTTTTGGGCTACAATCAAATATGGCTTTGGAGGAAGACCAACATAAAACCACCTTTACAACAAAGTGGGGAACCTTTACATATGCAAAGATGTGTTTGGAACTCACCAATGTTGGGTCAAATTTTCAAAGAGCCATGGATGTGCTGCATTTGGAGAGATGATTAACAAGGTAATCCTAATATACTTGGATGACCTCACATAGTGTTTACCAAAAATGGAGGATCATTTCGATGCCCTAGAAGTTGTATTCAAGAAGTGTTAGGAATTTGGAATCTCTCTAAATCGAAGAAGTGTGTTTTTGGAGTACCACAAGGCAAACTCCTGGGACACATTGTCTCAAAAGATGGATCTCAATTGATCCAGAAAGAGTTAGGGCCATTTTGGAATTGTCTCTACCTGTCAACAAGAAGGCAATACAATATTTCCTAGGAAAGATTAACTTTGTCAAGCAGATTCATTTCAGATTTTCTGGAATGATCTACCCAATCACACTGATGCTTGAAAAAGAATATAAACTTCAAATGGACCACTAAAGGTCATCAAGCCTTCGAGGAGGTCAAAAAGTAAATTATCATCACACTAGTGCTACGCAACCCAAAATTCTCCAAGGATTTCATCATGTACGTATATGGGAGAGCGAGCAACAAGTGTAGCATCCATGTTAACACAAAAAGGAGAGTCATGAGGAGAGGAACATCAGTTGCTTTCTTTTCAAAAAACTCTCCATGATTATGAGACAAGGTACAACTTTGTGGAGAAATAGGCTTATGCCATTGTCAAAGGTTTGAAGAAATTTAGACACCTCGTTACCAATAGCAAGATCACGGTCATGGTGGCACACTCCAGTGTCAAAGAATACATCATGGAGGGTGAGATAACTGATAAAAGGGCTAACTGGATCACTAAGATCTTAGAGTATGACATTGAAATAAATCCCACAAAGTTGGTATGAGGAAGAGGTTTATGCCAATATCTCTGCACAAGATCCAATAGTCCCAATGAATGAAGAATCTGAGATGGTGCTCCATATCCAAGAAAATGAATCCAAAAATGGGTATCGGATAGGATGCATTTCATGTAGATGGGTGAGTATCCAAGCCACCTTCCTCAAAAAGAAAATATATTATAGACAACAGGATCCAAATTTATCATTATTGATAATTTCCTTTTCAAAAGAAACTTTGATGGGATCCTTCTTAGATGCCTAGAAAAGGAGGAGGCCAAAAGGGTCTTACATGAGTTACATCATGGGAGCTCGGGAGGCCACTTCTCTACCAAAACCACCACCATAAAGGTCCTATAGGTAAGGATACTTTTGGCCCAACTTGTTTTTGGATTGCTATGCAATGGTGAGAAAGTGTAAAATTTTCCAATTCTACATGGGCTTCAGAGAAAATGCATTACCCCTTAACCCTATCTTAGTTGAAGAACCATTCACACAATGGGGTCTAGACTTCATTGGAATGGTTAACCTAGTTTCAAGCAGGTCACAAGTGGATTCTCACGCCACTGATTACTTCACCTAATGGATGGAGGCAGTTCTCATTGAAGGAAGCCATTGAGAATATGATTCTGGAACTCCTTCGAGATATCACTACACACTTTGGACCCCCCCCACATGATCATATCAGATAATGCCAAGGATTTTTAGGGGCCAAAGTATCTAATTTGTAATGAGACATGGAATCTATTTAAAGACATCCTCCAACTACTACCCACAGGGTAACGGTTTGGTAGAATCCACCAACAAAAATCTGATCAGACTCATAAAAAGGATGGGGGATGAACATAAGAGATCATGGCATGAGCATGTCAAGATGACCTTATGGGCTGATTGAATCACACCCAAGAAAATCTTAAAGGCCTCACCATATGAATTGGTCTATGGTAAAAGCACCATAATTCCCATCACTGTGGAAGTCCCAACATTGCAATTATTGAAACAAATTGATATCAAGGAACATGGAGTGATGCAAGTAAGACTCGCAGAGCTGATGGAGCTTCAAGAAAAATGAGAGACAACCCATGAATCCATGATCATCATCAAATAGGTTGTCAAGACTTGGTTTGATCAAAAGACTTTGAGCCTGATTTTGAGTCAACACTTTAGTTCTGAAATGGGACACAAGGGCCGCCAAGCCTAAAATCATGGGAAATTTGACCCTCTATGGACAAGACCATTCAAAATCAGTGCATGCAAGCAACACAATGCTTTTGAGCTTGAAACTATGGAAGGTGAGCCTCTGGTGATTCGGTGAATGGGATCCATCTTAAGCCTTTCTATTAAAGTTTTAACATTGTAAAATTTTGTATCATATGTATAGTCCCCCTCTTTTTTTTTTTTTCCTCATTTTCATGGTCTTTCCCCTTTGAATAAGTGTCTTTGGACACATGTGTCTCCAGTAGAGACCCTTCTACCCCTTTTTGAAATTTTGGAAGGTGTTGTACCTTCTTTTTTTTCCCAAAGTAAATGATCAACAAATTTTTTGGAATAATGAATGAAAAGGATCATGGTGTTAATGAAAAATCTCTGGGAAACATAGAATTCAAGTGCTAAGGGTCATACAACCAAAGTACCATTATATGATGTGACCCAAGGTATGCGCGAGCCATTACTTTCACATGAGTCGAGGAGTCTATTTAAGGAAATATTTGAGCATACA
Organism: Taxus wallichiana var. yunnanensis; assembly: GCA_018340775.1. Classification (NCBI taxonomy): domain Eukaryota; kingdom Viridiplantae; phylum Streptophyta; class Pinopsida; order Cupressales; family Taxaceae; genus Taxus; species Taxus wallichiana. The sequence continues at coordinate 725,141,580 of CM031238.1, forward strand.
AAAGCCTCATTCTAAACACTAAGAGTCTCTTGTTCAAGTACTGAGTCCCTAATTCAAAAAAATTAGAGCTTTCAATAATCTCAAGAAATCATGACAGCATCTGGTTCCTTACCACAACCAAAATCCTATGCAGGGAACCTTTGCCACATGTTCACTCTCTTCACCCGAGGATGAGATTCCTGATAAGGGAGAAAAACTTAGTGATGCTTCCATGGTAATGATTTCATGAGATGGGGTCTTTGATCCCATTCTCACCAAGAAACCAAAGGCTCTAAGGAGGTAGCCCATGCCATATTCCCTGAATTTGGGGATTTTGAGTCTTTTGGCTCTAGGATTTGGACCACCACACTCACACAATATATGGTGCCTCTCTTGTGCACCCGTATCCTGAGCTCATATAGATGTGTGTGCATTGTTTTCAACCCGACTCCAACATCATAAAGGGAAAAACATGTAGGTGGTGATTACACCAAACCATTAGGGATATGTTGGCCCTACCCTATGACCAAGCGGCCAACTTCTACAATATGCCCAAAGCTCAAAAACATTGGGCTCAATGCCAAAACAAAACCACATTCATCAACAAGGAGTTATGACAAGATGATTCAAGAAGTTCCAAGACACCGGGATTCCCAATCCCCTTGAAGATGTTCATGGTAGATCTCTAGATGCCTGCTCCATGTTGGCATTCATTTTTGGCCAAGACTCAAACAAAAATGTCCATGAATGGAAAGTTGCGACCCTTTTTAGATGAGATTGTGAAGAAGGAACAAACATATCGATTTGACTTTCACCGAGGTCATTATGGACTCTATTTGTGAGTAGTTGGCCATGTTCCCTATTAATGCCACCTTTAGGTATTCTTCCTATTTGTTCCACCTCATTTTGTACTAGAACTCCCAGTTCCTTAGCCAATTTATGACCTAAAGTTATGGGACATGGAGGTGGACCCCCAAAATATCATCCCGGTATCTACATGGACTCATGTGTTTTCCCACTCCTCGAACACATATGAATTCACCAACTATTTTTTTGCCCCTTCTACCTAAGTTTGACCTCAGAAGGGGTCAATAACAGAATGAATGACTCGGTCCTGAGCCATCTGGCGGACCCCCTGCATCCCTGTGACTATTTCTTTGGGGCAAAATATTCAATGATCTGGTTGCATGGATTCAGAGATGAATCCTTCATGCTTCCAAGAATTCTCATGGAGTGAGTGGTTGCCTTGGAGATAACCAGAAGTAGTTGGTGCTTCTCGATGTAGAGTTTGGCTCACTAGAAGAAGAAAGCATTGTTTGACCTCCCTTTGAGCAAGGGAGGGATTACCATCATCAAATGCAAGGTGGAGCATCTTCTCACATAGAAGTTGGCTTCCTATGGCTTGCCTTCATCTAAGACACATGGAGATATGACCCGAATGGGTGGATGGCCGACATCCTATCCCAAAATAGAGTCTCAGACTCTTTCCACCATGAACACAAAATTTTTTTGAAGATAAGAGGTCTCCTCAGAAGACACTCCTAAAAATTATGTCGAGCTAAAGGATATCCGATCCCATTATGGGAGTCTTTTCATCCAAGTGTTGTACAAATATGACCCCATTATTACCATGACTAAAGGTTTGAGGGGTGCCCATGAATAAGGACTGGGAGCCATGAGAAAAATTGAGGCCTATTGGAAATATAGGCAAGAAATTGGGAAAATGACCCTCAATTTTGAGGTCGTACCCACTGATGAGTAGTGGGAAGAATTTTGGGATGTTGAGCATGGGTCTCATGACATGGACAATGAGGAGGAAGTATAGATCATCCCAAAAAGAACATTCACACAGCATAGGTGGAGTCCCTCGGCCCCTCTAGAAAAAAATGCCCCCCACGGGCCCTCCTCCTTCCACTCCTCGGCTAGGATCCTTTAGGCACACACCCACAATTCAAACAACACCAGGCCCTCAGGGTGAGGGGTCAGTGGCTCAACCAAGTGCTAGGTCCAGCCCAGGGTCTCACTGGCCCAACCATAGTCTCACCCCCCATGACCATGCTAGTGAGAGTCACCAACCCTCAGAGTCCTCGAAGAAAATTTGAAGATAATTGAGGTCTCTCCTTCTTCCACCCCTTCTCCTCCTCCCATTCATCCATCTCCATCTCCTCCACCTTTCACTTCCCAAGCCGAGTGCTCCCACTATTTCTGATCATCCCAACTAGACTCTTCCTCCTAGAATCTCTCTCTCTTCTTCCTCCACCACCATCCACCATTCCCACATTCTCTCTCCCCAAGTTATGATGGGCCCCCTTTTGGCTCTGTGACTTCCCAACCCCCCGTGAACAATTATAATCCCTTATGGCCTATCACTAGGATTCCCATTTGTAGGTGGGATAGTCCCTTCCTCCTCTAATTTTTGAATCAAGATGAGATGGCCAAAGTGGCCCGAGATAAAAGGAGGGAGAGGAAGAAGAAAAAAGAGATGATAAAATGAGGAGAGAAGGTAAGGAAAGATGTGGTCATTATATGACCATCAAAGAGCTCCCGACCATCACCTAGATGGTCCCCAATGTCCAAAATCCCACAGAGAAAATGATCCGGATGATTACTCCATCAATGTTGTTGCGGTGGACCTGACTCAGTTCGGCCTCAAGATAAGGTCAAGTTGATGAGTGAAACAACTATCGTGGTTACCACGGATTATCTCAAGCTCAACAATAAGCTGAAGAAAATGGAGGCTAGCCTCCTACAGACACAAAATCATTTAGCCCACCTCAATGCCAAAATCAAGGAAAAGAAAAGAAATAGAGAAACTCCATAAGGAGTTAAAAGAGGTAGCATCACAAGAAGCTCTTACAACTTCTCAAGAAAGGACCACAATGTTAGAAGCCAAACTTACAACATCCAAGGCTGCAACTAGTTTCACTTGATCAAGAGAAGAATCTCCTTCAGCAAGAGTTGATTCCAAGAAAGTAGAGGTCACTTTGCTCCAAGCAAAGCTATGTACCTCAGAGGCTGAGAAGGGAAGCTTGCAAACAAAGTGCAAGGCATCAGAGGATGTGGTCAAGGATTTGACCTGAAATCTCACTCAACATCCCCAGAAGGGGGAATCATCACGTTGGTGTAGGGATTATATACCTCTCTTGTAAGAGAATTTCCACTAAGGAAAAATAGACCTAGGGCCCACACTCAGATTCATATCTGATGCACAAAGCCTATGTGCGCCAACGTAGAGTCCTGGCCTCAACCATCAACAACGCCATATCCGCCAAGGTCCCTGAATCACAAAAATGTTGGTTCAGAAGCTTTATGACTCTTAGACTCTACCCTACAAGGGGGAGTATTATAGATAGGTGGATGGTCATGGAAAAAAAAAAGTGAGATTCTGAGTTGTAATAAGAAGCTACTATCAAATGCTAGAATCTCCGACTCAACTCCAGCTAGGGATCAAAGAGAGGAAGCAGTGCATCAAAGAGTTAGTTCAATTAGGCTTCCCCTCTCCCTTTCCCGATGACTCTACCATCCTATTAGAGGACCAAATTCAACAACTACTTATAGCTAAGCAATAAGATAAGATTATCTTTAGTCTTTAAAAGATGATTCTAGTTGTTGAAGTGGAGGCCATTTGAACCCAATTGTAAAATTGGAGTTCCATTTGCACGCAATGGTGTAGGATCTCCAAACATTCTCTCACAAGGAGATTATTGAGTTAGATAGAGCCTTTTAGGCTCTACAATGAAGGACTTACCCGATAGAGGCCGAATGGGTGGGTACCAAGTTGCTTTGAAGCAAGCTCGAGTGGTGTCTCTTTGAGCCACATTTTGAAATTTTGAAGTTTTGTGGAAGGATTTTGGATTCTTCCATGGCTGGCACAAGAGTCCCTTGGTGAGTCACCATAACTGTAGAAGGATTTCTACATTATTTTGGGGCTCTTCCATTAATGCTACCTTTTTCACCCCGACCCCTTTTCTTTTGGAGTTCTTTTTTTGTATTTTTTTGGGACTAATTTTTCCTAAGTATGGAACTGAATGTGAGAGGGTATCCACGTGTCCCTTGGTGCATTTTGGAGAAGGCACAAAGCATCGGGAGTCTTGAGTAGTGAGAATCCTCCATGTGGCTAAAGCATGGCTAAGCAAGCCCCAAGTGGGTTGAAAAGTCAAAGATAAAGTGGAGAAGTGCACAAGCCTCCATGTGTCATCCAGTGCAGTTTAAAAGGAGAGAGAAAAGGAAAATCCCAAAAAAGCAAAGTCTCCACGTGTATCATAAAGAAATCCACCACCATCTAAGGAACCAATTAAAGAAGTGAAGGGCTCGAGGTTTGGTGGAGTGAATGTGATCTCGGGTCCCAAAGCATGTAGTTGAGATTTGCTCCAAAGTTGAAGATCTCATAGGTAAGAACTAAATGTGGGTGGTGGAAATATTAATGGAGGCACATTGAAGCAAGAGCCACGAGGTCTATATAAGAATGTTCTTGTGCAGTAGAAAAAAAGGAGAAAGAATAGAGAAAAAGAAGTTCTAGAGCTCCATAGAGTAATTTAGGTTCAGTCTATTGTGTTAACTTGGCCTTAGCAAGGCTCTGTTGTAAAGGAATATTGTAATCTATGCCATTTTGGCCTTATGTATTATTTTCTCTATTAATAAGAGTTCTTGTTTTGTGCACTAAACATTCACAATATCTTTTGTGTCCTTTATCTCTTCCTGTTTACTTTTTTCAGTTTTAGATGAATGTTTAAATATCTATCATGTTACACGCCCTTAGATATTTTACATAAATCTATTCATTCACTCATGGTTATGTTTTAGTTTCATTCGGCCTTTGATAATTTGAGATATCTCTAGAATAGTTGATCATGTTGAAAGCTCTTCAATTAATCTAGTAGCTATTTCAATAATATCTTTGTGCTTTTTAGTAAAGTCTCGGTGCATCACCTTAGATAGGATTTATTTACTATTTTATTTTCTCTCTAACCCTTATCTCAACCCAAATAGAGAAGAGCCAACTTCTATAAAATATGGAGGTTATCTTAGGGGGTCCCACATCTCTAAGATTTCCCACAACTTTGGTGATTCATCTGCAAAGATAATCATCAAAACATGGAATCCCATCCCAAAAAATGCACTAAAGGCACCGCCTAAATTCGAGTGGTGAATATTTCAAGACCCCTGAAGGAACATCTTCAGGATGTTGTGGAGATATGCACATTGCATTACATCACGAGTAGGATGTTGCCTTAAGGTTACTAGTTGCTTCCTTTAAAGGAAAAAATCTCGAATGGTATAGATATTTGAATCCTAACTCCATCGTTACAGGATCAATTAGGAAACATATTTTTCACAAGATTTAGTGAGAAGGGTGATAGATCTTCACTCCTGCAACAACTTATCAATATCAAGAAAGCTCCGCAAGAGCCTATGACTGATTTTAATACCAGATTCCACAAGACATGGCAAATGATTCCAGTTCTAGCTAGGACCGCCTGTAGGTATGGCTATTTTCTTTTATCTAAAGTCCCTAAACTTGGATATTTTTGTGATGATTCAGTCGTTAGGAGGAGATTATTTTCCATAAGTATATGATATTGTAGTCTAGGTGAGAATAACTTGATAGATCTTTGGGAAGCTTCCCTCGAAGATCCCTTTGCTAGTGTATTCCAAGATAGCTCATCTTCCTTAAGCAAAAACCTCAAGTTCGACCAAGCTCCGACATTCATGTATAACTACCCATCCTATCAAGGAGCCATTTCTCCTGCCACTCCTACCACAACATCATCATCTTATTCTTTGGAAATGGAGGAAGTAAAAACATCCTCAGGAACTTCTTTAATGAAATAGTAAATCTAAAGAGGAGTTAAGGCACGTACCCAAGAAAAAATTATCAAGGCTATCAAGGGGTAAACCCGCTTACCCTCTACAATATCAAAATGCTTAGAGAGCGCCATCGACACAACCATGTAACCAAATTGTCCCGGTCTTGACACCACTCTAGACCCTCCCACCCAATAATGGGAGAGAAATGATTCCATGATAGAAAAATTTGGTGGAAGACCCCAATGCTTGGTGTTTTCCTTGCAATACCCCCCATATGCCAAAATATTTCCCCAAGGGAATCTACATTAGAAGGTAGTAGAAAAAGAGTGAGGGAAGGCTATGATGTTAATGTTTGCAGACCTTACCAATCCATGAGAGTTAAAAACATGGCCTTAGTTGCGCAAATGCAAGGGATGTCCTTAGAACAAGAGGTAGAGATTGCACCTGAACATGTGCTTTTCTCTTGGATCAAAGGAGAAGAATTTGTATTCATAAATGAAGTATCTACTTCTACTCTGGTATAATCAGATTACAACACTCGCTCCAAAAGGTGGATAATCAAAGTTATAATCCTGTTCCATTAGAAACGAATGGAGAAAGGAAGGAATATTCTACATTCACCACCCCTCGCCCCATAGAAAGACAAGAGACTCGACATCTACTCAAAATCAAGGTACCTTCCATCTAGCGGTTGAGCTAGTGAAATGCCAATAGATCTCCAAAGTGTAACCACTGGGCCGATGAATGTAGTTGAGCAACTTAAAAGGGCATCGACCAATGTATCATTGTGGGATATCTTGGGCATTTTGGAACAAAAGGAATTGCTTCAAGAAGCACTGAAATCTAGTGGTGGCCTAACTAAAACCAAGAAAGGGAAGGAGCAACTCAAAATTACTCAAGCTCAAATGGATTCAGTGATAATGAACCTGAAATGAGAAGTACGTAAACCAAGACCCCAACCCTTCTTTATGAATCTTATAATTGGTAAGAAATTATTACATAACTCCATGATAGACTCTGGTGCAAGCACTACGATGATGCCCAAAACAATTATGGATGCCTTAGGAATCAAATATGATCCCTTAAAGAGAGGAGTCATGTAACTAGATGGGAAATTGATTCAAACCATTGGTGTTATTAGAGCTCTCCCATTACGGCTCTATATCTTCTTCGAACATAAGCTGTTCCACAGGATATAGTGGTAATTGATGTTCTGCGTTCTTTAGACTTTGTCTATCCCTTGATTTCACTACTAATATTGGAGGCTACATGTCCCTGAATTGGTCTCATATGATCTTGTAGACTAAGTATGGATCCAAAATGAAGGTGCTATCAGAGCCCCTCGCAGAGGAACATATAACAGATCAAGTGGCCTTAAGTTTTGAAACCTAACATGTCATGATCATGCGAGAAGAAGAATCATATATAGATGAAGGTGATCATCAAAATGGAAAATATTTAGTTGACCTATCACTTGGAGACCCCTTTGAAAACTTTGACTCCACTGGGTTAGGTACTTATGTGATTTTTGATGAGAATCCCACTATTCCAAAGGTTACAAGGGAGGTTAGTAAAAGTGAAAAGAATCCCACAAAAGATTCCCAAATATGGACTTTGCAATTTAATGGAGCTAGAATAAAAATGAATCGAGGAGCTAGAATACGCCTATCTTCACTAAATGGAAGGAAGATACTCCAAGAGTTTCACTTCCACTTCACTTGCACCAGTAACACAACACTTGAAAGGAATCCCACAAAGGATTCCCAAATATCGACTCTGCACTTCAATGGAGCTAGAAGTAGAAATGACTCAGAGATCGAATATGCCTATCTTAACCAAATGAAAGGAAGATACTCCTGGTGTTTTGCTTCCAATTCGATAGGGGACTTTCGAAATTGGGATGGTGATTAGGAAAACCAAGCTCGCAACAAATTTGAGTAGATGGTTCCATCTTTGGGATGGGCACCATTGCGACGAGATCATAGATATGGGGACCACAATGGCCTATGTTGCTTAGTATACTATAGTGTTGCCGAGGCGGTTGACTATCCCTCAAGATGCATGGGACGTAAGAGTGTGACCGCCACTAGAGCATCAGCCTTATAGAGGGAGAGGAAAATGGTAGGTATTGCAAGGTAGTGGTAGTGATGACATGAGTGATGAAGATGGATCGATGGATATGGACAGGGATAATATAGGGACATTCAAAGGTTCAGATGCCCCAAGTGGGCATACAAGTTGGGATTCATGTGCCCTTTTAATAGGTTCCACCATAGGGACCCCTACAACATGCCCCACAATAGGCACCCATTGTTATCCCACCACATAGCCCAATAGGAGGCGGAGGAGATCGGATCCATAGAGTGAATGGGAGGTAGATGTGTTGTGGCAACAATTACAACAGGTGATAGCTCTATAGCTCTAGGACATCACGAGAGAGAGATCAAATCATTCGAGAGGGATTAGGAAGTGGTAGGGAGGGAAAAATTGTAGGCCGAGAGAGATCAATTGGCCACACAAAGAGGGTACGCAGGTATAGGGCATTAAGATAATTTCCAAACAGAGTGAGTAAAAGCTCATGCCGTGGTGGCTAATATTTCAAAGGAGTTTTCCTCTTTCGTCAATCTATTGGTGATTCTTCCAAGCCAAAGGTTTACATGGATATGACCATAGCCATTAGAGAGGAAACATACTATAGGTCTTTATACTATGATGCAGTTCCAAAGGGACAAAGAACCCCAACATTCAATCAACAAGCTATGAGTAGGATTGTCTCTCAGTTGCATAGGGCACCTCCATCAGCCGAGATAAAGTGAAGTAGCCACTAGTAGGTCAACAGTGGTACAACCCCTCCCGTAGGTCCATCATAGCAGATGCCTCCTCCAAGTGGTAAACCTGGTAGTCCACATGAGGGAGAGAGTCAATCATGACTCATGTTTATTTGATGTACTTACAAATGTATCTTTTTGATGTACGCCTCGATATGAAGGCACATTTTTGATCGATGTATATGTATTATTTTTTGCTATGCCTCACTTATGAAGGCACATTTTTGATCAATGCCCATGATGGCATACCATGTATTTGATGATTATGTACATAGACACATTGTATATGGACATTTGACATTTTATATATATATATATATATATATATATATATATATATATATATATATATATATGATGATGATGATTATGGACTTTATTTATGATGTTTATGATTATATCACATGTTCTTGATTTATGAGACATATGATATTGCATGTTTTGATGAGCTACTTCATGTTCTACTTATCACATTTTGTGTATGAGATAGCAGTAGATGATATCATGTTGTTTTGCATGTGACACTTATGATTGTCCACATTTTTATTATGGTCTATGTTTGAGGGGGACAGAAGGTGGTCCCTCTTTCCCCTCGTGGTGATATTATATGATGTTAGCTTAGCATACATGTTTAATTTCATGTTCATGATGATGTAGCTTAGCTTTTTATTGATATATGATGTATAGATATAGATGATAGATGATAACAACTATACAAGAAAACAACAAACACAACCTAATCAAACCTAATTAAATAAACACAACTATCTACAAGTATGCAAGATAAAATGAACTCATTGTAATGTACAACAGATTAAAGTAACACTTAATCTAAGTAAGAAAATGAATTCAATTTAAAGCACACAACACAAAAAAGTAATGCAATCAAAACTATACAAACCAACAACTAAAAGTAAGAAAACCACTACTTTGTTTTTGTGGGACAATTTTGAAACATTTTGTACTATTTTTGGTGTCATCTTGAAACATGAATCCTTCTAGATATGAGATATGCTTGTGAACAATGAATCCTCCAAAGGTGCTGGAAAACAGTTTTATCTAAGCGACTTGCCCAATGTGCCATAATTGCATGGTTTTTCATGAGTTAGATGACCTATTTTATTTTTACTTATTCTTACTTTTTGAATTTTTTTGCTTGTTTTTTCTTTGATTTTTGAGGAACCTCATACTCAAGCATAGAACCGCTTGAGATGTATTATATTCATGGGTTCCTTTAGTTCCTCACATCTGAGTGAGTTAGTTTGTATGCCCCTGAACCATACTTAGCGACCACCACATATGGTCCTAACCAGTTGGGCTCAAAATTTCCTTTCTTTTCCCGGTCCTTGGTGGTGTTGAACTGATTTTCTTTGAGTACTAGATCTCCTACCTCAAATCTGGTGAGGTATCATCCATTTTTGTAGCCTCGTGACACTCGATTTTGATATACCTTTAGGTGATTAAGTGCCCACATACATTTCTCATCTAGTATCTCAACTCTGCTAGTCGAGCCACTCGATAGTCTTCATCCTTGTCCAGATAGTCTCGAGAGATATTCTTAGGGAAGGAAGCTCAATATCTAATGGTATGATGGCCTCAGTGCCAAAGACTAGTGAGTAGGGTGTAGCACTAGTAGGAGTGTAGATGGAGGTTCTATAAGCCTAGAGGGTGGGATGGATTTGTAAGTTCCAATTACGACATTTTACTTACCATATTTTCCATTATGTGAACAAGTGTTTTGTTAGTGGCCTCATCTGTCCATTACCTTGAGGGTAATAGGGAGTGGACCACTTTAAATGGATTTGGAAGTGTTGACATAACACTTTAACTATCTTGTTCTTGAAATACTTACCATTATCTGCTACAATGGTGGAGGGGATGTCATAATAGAAGATGAGGTGGTTCATGATGAATTTTGAAATTTTGCACACCAGTAACATATGTAAGAGGCACAACCTCTACCCATTTTGAAATACTCGGTGGTAGTTATGATATGTGTATGGCCATCTAAGGATGTAGGAGTGAGCTTCCCTATGAGATCTAATCCCCATTTTGAAAATGACCATGGTGTGTAATTGGCTACAAAGCTTGTGTTGGTGCATGAATCAAGTTTCCATACTTCTAAAAAAGTTCACACTTTTTGACATAGTTACAACAATTTACTTCCATGGTGGGCCAATAGTAACCTACTCTTAGTAGTTTCTTAGTGAGCACCATGTCACTTGTGTGTGCTCCAAAAATCCTTCATGTACCTCTTTGATTCTCATACTAACTCGGCCAAATCAAGACAACGTAGTAGATTCCCATCAGTAGCCTCGATGATAAAGGGTGCCTCTAGAGGGTATAGTGGGCTATACGGTGGATAAGGGATTTTTTCTCAGTGTGGGAAATATTTAAAGGAAAGGTATTGTCTTGTAGGTAATTGAATATGGGTTCATACCAGGGGAGAGAAAGGACCAAAAATTCACATATCGACATGATTTTAGCATGTCATATGTAGGCTCTCGTAGATGTTCCATGAAGAAAGGAATTTTCTTTTCCTAAGGTGGAATGCGAAGAAAAGATCCGATTGTGGCCATGGCAATCTATTGATTGATTCTACGCCCTTGACATCTATTCAAAATCAATGCATACAAAATATTCCTTGAGGGTCTCAACCATCTTCTTGTATGGGATGAGATTTTCATCCTTGACCTTATATTCATCATTGACTTGCTTGATGATTAACTGTGAATCACCAAAGACTCTTAGCTATTTGATATTCCATTTGATAGTAATTTTCAAACCAACAATGAGTTCTTCGTACACTCTATATGTTATTAGTACATGGAAAAACTTAGTCAAAAAGCATGTGGGATGAAGTCTCTGTTGGTGTGATAAGTACCACACCGGATCTGAACCATGGTAATTGAAAGATCCATCAAAGTGCATCTATCACATGATGGACTCCTCAATGTACATCATAGAGGCATTTGATAGATCTAGACACAATGGTTCCATTCTGGTAGGGGAGCTTCAACTAGTTGATCAACAAACACCTATCCTTTGAGTGATTTTTGGTTTACAAATTCAATATCAAACTCACTTAGGAGGATGATCCAATTAGCCATCCATTTGGTGAGCATTGGTTTAGATAGAAGGTATTTCAAAGGGTCAACTTTGGAAATGAGTTTTGGTTTTATTATTGAGAAGTAGTGCAAAGCTTTTGAAATGAAAAGACCAAAACTAAGCATTATTTTTTCAATTTGTGGGTAATTCATCTCATAGGTGATCAAAGTGTGGCTAAGGTAATAAACCACCCTTTCTTTTTGGCTAAGGTTGTATTGGGAAAGTAGTGCACCAATAACATATTGGGTAGCGGAAATGTACAACAACAGGGTTTTCCTAGGGTAGGCAGCATGAGAACAAGAGGACTAGTTAGGTATTGTTTTAAGAAATTCAAAGGCCTTTTGACATTCAGGACCCCAATTAAAGGTAACATATTTCTTGAGTAGATGTGTGAAAGGATGACACTTATCCACAAGTTGTGAAATGAATCGGTGGATTTCCTATATTTTACCTTGTAAGCTACGTAACTACTTAAGGTTCTTTGGTGGAGGCATCTCATTGATAGCTACAACTTTAGTGGGATCTACCTCAATCCCTCTTCTTGAAAATGATGAAACCCAATAGCTTTCCTGATTATACGCCGAAGACACATTTCCTAGGGTTTAATTTGACCTTGTAGTCTCGGAGGCATTGAAAGATACACCTCAACACTTCAAGTGCTCTTCTCTAGTTCTAGACTTTCCCAAGATATCATCCACATAGTCCTCCATGATGTCATTCATCATGTCATGGAATATGATTGTCATTGCTCTTTGATAAGTGGCTCCAACATTCTTGAGGCCAAAAGGCATCACTTGGTAGAAAAATGTCCCCAAGGGGTTGTGAAGGAAATTTTATGTTGATCTTCCTCTGTGATCTTTATCTGGTTATAGCCCAAAAATCCATCCATGAGGGACAACATCTCATAACCGTAGTTGAATCGAAAATCATGTCGATGTTAGGAAAAGGAAAATCATCTTTAGGACATGCTTTATTAATATCCTGAAGTTCGTGCAGACTCGGATGCCAACTAGTTTCTTTTTTTACTTGGCACTATGTTTGATATCCATTCTAAATAGTCAATAGGTCTGATAAAACCTACTACCAATAGCTTCTCTAGTTCTTCTTTAACTAAAAGTGCAACATGTAGGTGCATCTTTCTCAACTTCTGCTTGATAGGTTTGGCATGGGTGCACAAAAAGGTTATGCATGACTAAGGTTGGGTCCAAACCAGCATATCTACATAAGACCACAAATATGTCTACAAATTCTTTTAGCACATCATCACAAATGTTTTTTTCTCTGTGTTGAGAGTGAAGCTCCCAATTTACTATTTTTGGATCCTCTTCTGACCCGATGTTAACACTGATAGTCTCCTCAACCAAAATTTTAGATGTATCTTCCATTCATGTGTAGGATCAAGGGGGAGATTAAGATCCACTTCTATAGGTGGCTCAAAAATATTATCATCTTCACATGGGTCAACTATCTTTTCCATTGATTTTTCATTTGTTTGTCCACAAGTGCCTCAAAGAGGTTTTCACTATGGGACTTAGACTTATTCTTTTTGCAAGGATTTTTTATAGGACTTTTTCCCTTGCTTATTATTTTTTTCTTAAGTGACCACACAACTCTGCCTCTTCCCCAAAGTATACACATGCATTTAGATTGATGGAGAAGCCCTTTTTTATGGTCATTGATCGGAATGGCATCCCGAATACCCATGAAATCTATGATTTCCTCATCATTTTCAAAGAAATCAACTGGCACATGAAGTTGTTGGCCCCAATCAATGAGGTTAGGATATACAAGGGTAATTTGGAAATCAGCTTGGGAATTGGACTAGGAAAGGGTAAAGATGGTGGAATCTAGGAAAAGGTTGGTAGAGGCAAGGTCCTTGTATATGCTATAATAGGAATCCATGTCATTTATTTGAATTAGGTGAATCATCCTCACATTCCGAAGAGGTGTCATCAATTTTCGAGGGTGGAGCCCTATGAGGTTTAACACCAAGGCCATGTTTATTTTATTTTTCGAGGGGGATTGGGATAGGCTCTAGTCTGCCTTGTGCATTTTTGCCACACCCAAATCCTTGATAGCCCATGCATACATCATTCTGTGTGCTTTGGTGTATTTAGAGCTTGGTGACATGCAACTTTTGTTCCTTTGGGGATCCAACTTGTAGGTGTATCCAACATTTTCTCATCTAAAAAAAGGCCATGAGGAAAAAAATTTTTCAAAGGGACTAGGACAAATTATCCTGAGAGCTTGTGAACTGAAAATCAAGCCTACCACATGTTTTAGGTGATAGTGAGAGGTTAGAGACCAAAAGGGCCTGTTGAAGCTCGAGATATTCACTTGGGCCATATGATCCAACCTTCAGCCCCCATGAGGAAAAGGGAGAGAGTGATGAGGAAGGATCCTTATTATCAACTGCAATGTGTAGGATCAACTTGAGCTTTTAGAGCTTTTGTTTGTAATGGTATAACAACATCCATTGAGAGGACATTCATACGTTGCTTGAGAAAAACTATGTAATGCTCTACAATGTGCAAATGGCTTAGGATCTCCTAGGATGGTGATCATCTTCTCTCCATGATACAACTTAATACATTGGTGAAAAGTGGAGGGCACAACTTGCATGGCATGGATCCATGGGTGACCCAAGAGCATATTATAAGGAAGATCTAGATCAAGGACATGGAACTTTGTGTCATGATTTTTGGCCCTACTTCCATAGGTAACACAATGGTACTAGATGATTCACACTCAACATTATCATAAGTTGTGATTGTGATTATGTGAGAATCTAGATATACTTTTGTGTGCCCTAGCTATCTGACTAGCTTCAAGGTACAAATATTTAAACTAGACCCATTATCCACAAGCACTCTTTTAATATTTCTATGAGTAAAAAATACCTCAATGTATAGGGGTAAATTGTGTGTGTGATTATTAAGTGGGACTTCACTCTAGTCAAAGGAAATGCAAGTCATTAAGAGCAAGGTTTGTGACCATGGCTTGGAGGTGTGAAGGATCGACATTTGTTGACACTCTAACCCTTGAAGGGTTTTATAAAGGATATCCTTATGAGAGTTTGATATCTTGAGAAGGTCTAAGATTGAAATCTTAGCTTGAGGGTTTTCTCAAGTTGATCTACCAAATCATATTGAATTTTTTGAGGGTAGGTAAAGGAGGTTTGGGATCACTAGATGAGTGCATCATGTTGCCATGATGTAATCATTGTTAATGATCTGATGGTATTTACCTTACTCATTGGATGAATGAATACAACCTATGAGTGAATCAAAGGGATTATCAGCTGAGGTATACATGTAATTTGTAGCTCTATAGTCATCAAATGACTGACCTTGATCCAAATTTTTCATTCCTTGTTTATTATGATTAGGAAAGGGTTGTTTAAAGATTCCCATTTTTCCATTAGGTCCTTTCTGATTTCAGGTGAGTCCACTTCAATCTTCCCATCCTCAATGAGGTCTTGAATAAAGTGTCTCAGTTTTAAACATTTATCTATTTTGTGTCCCTTGACACATGATGAAAATCATAGTAGTCATGATCTCTATACCATCCTGGTTTGGGGCATCATCCTCTGCATAAGGCACTATGGTTAGATATTGAACCATGTTCACCACCTCTAATTGTCTCAAAATCATGGATAATGAGTCTATAAGGGGAGTGAACACCCATTGTTTGATTGGATTTTGACTAGGTCCTTTGGTAAGTTTTAAAAGAGGACCACTTTGAACTATTTGAACTCATTTAGAATCGGTGATGCCATCTCCTACCATGTTCTTCTTTTTTTGTTAAAGAACTTAGGCTTTTCTATAGGTTTTGACTCTTTTTTTTTCCTTTGAAAAGGGTTTTATTATTCCCTTTCTATTAAATCCTTCTCAATTTGGATTCCTTTCTCGATAACTTCCTCAAAGTTAGTGACACAATGCATTTGTAAGTGGAATACAATGTCCATATTCAAATTGGGCATGAAGATACTAACCAATTGTTTCTCAGGAACTACACAAGGGAAGTGGCTAGCTAGCCCTCACCATCATTGTAAGAAACTGGTGAAAGTTTCATTTGGTCTTTGCTTAATGCTACATAATCTAACATGGTTACATCATTCTCCATATTGAATGAGAAGTGACACACAAATTTCTCTGCTAGTGTGGGCCATGTGATTATTGACCCTTTTGGTAAATGAAGGAACCATTCCAATGCTTGTCCTCCTAAACTACGAGGGAACAAATGTATGAGGTAATTGTCACTATAGGCTACTTCTTGGAAAGCCATGTAAAAGTCATTTGATGTGATCACGAGGATCACCTTTGCCTTTATATTTATCAAATTTTGGACAATCAATTTTTTTGGAAATGGTGTTCGCAACATGTCTCTTTGAAAGGATAAGGACATAGCTCCTCATACTGATACTTTTTTTTATGGCCTACGTTACTTTCTTGAAGGGTTCGTAAGCATGTTCTTCATTGATTGTAACTCTTGTGTAAAGAGTTTCTCTTTTGTAGGAGAAGATGGTCTGAGCACTCAAATTTTCTTGAAGGCTTCATCTTCTTGAGGTTTCAGTATAAATTTCACTAACCTTAGTCTAGGTTTCTCTTGACATGTACCCTTGCTTGGGTTCTTACTTATAGAAGAAGATAAGTTTGCTAGTTGTTGGCTAAGGGTTTGTATTTGATTTTGTATAGTGACTTCCTCATTTTGAGGGTCCTCTTCATCATCATTTTGAGGAGGAGGTAACTCCTCATGTTCACATTCTACCCTAACCTTGTGATGGATTTTAAGGGGTGGTGGTCGAGAACCACCTTTTTGTCTTGATGTTTCACCTTCAATGTTGGTACTAGAGGTAGAAGTGTGTCTTCCTCAATGCTATCATCCATGAGGGGAGGTATTTTGTGTTTCTTCTTCTTTCCTATTTGTATCTTGGCTAGGGATTCTCATTCTTGTGGTATTGTGGCACCTAGCTCTAAAACTTGTGCAAGCACTCGATCTCTATTTTGGAATAGGAAGTCGTCAAAGTGAGTGACATCCATGTTGTCGATATCTTGAAATGAATCACTCTCATCTCCACTATGATCAACTAACCCATTTATTTCCTTTACTTTAGAGAAGAGGGGACCTAAATTGTGACCTAGAAAAGGATTTAACTCTCATTTCTTGGATTCCATTGTCATGATATGGACCATTGTGAGTTTTGTTTACACAAGGTTTTGTCTAGTGTAATCAAGGGTATAACAAACCTAAGTGTAATGTGTAACAATTCATTTTATGGTCTCAAAGTATGTCAATAAATGGACCAAAGAATAATGAATCAATCAATTCTATGAGTTTGATAACACGTAAGGAACAATCATGCAAGTTTCTAGTAAACCAATCAATCAACAAGAAACTACACCCTATGCTAATGTTTCCAAAGATAGTTTGATGTTATATGATCAACTCAATGTCAATGCTTATGTTGAGTTCAAGATGAACAAGGCGTAAGTATTAGCAAGGGTTTGATGTGATCTCCAATCAAAGGATACTTATGATGAGTTTAGAGACAAGAAAAACCCAAACCCTAAAACAAATGGAGGTTACATATGTGAGCCACATAAAAATACTACTAGGATACGTTACCCAAGCTTTGTGAGAAAACAAGGTATTAGTATCAAAATAATATCGATATATGACAAAAAAAAGTAACCAAAACTCTTTCAAGATTGGGGTAATGTTTGAAATAAAACAATGTCAAAGTATGCTAAGGATTTGCTAAGATGTGGGCAACGTAACGTACAATATAGACACTTAAACCACATTTACTAGAAATGAGATGTAAGTATCATAATTGTGATGAGGTGATGTGAACAATGTAACACTTATAAGGAAGATCAATGATGACTCAAGCCTAACTATGATGATAATGCATCTCAATATGGGTTTGAGACAAAGGGCCTACTAGAACATGAAGATGTACCATTCACACTTTCAACACTTGCATTCGGCATTGCAACCTAGTCATGCAAGTAGACTACAAAAGTGGTGGACATGATTATTTCTAGTGGTATCACGTGTGTGTTGTTCTCTTTTGTCCCAAAATGGACAAAAAGATAGAAAAGGTGTAGATCAAGTGAGGTTGAAATATACTTGGTGTCACTTTGGTAGAGTTTCACCTCACCTTAGGGTGAGTGAGAAACTAAGACAAAGTAAGGCTTTGTAAATCTCATGATGAATGATGCTTAGTGAAAACTTGAATGGACTCTCTCCTTGTTCGATAAAAAAGGTTTTGACTCCAAAAAAGTTCTTACTTTGTGAAAATCTCTATAAAACATGATTGGCTTGATATGGTAAAGTGGGCTCCAAGATGATATAGCTTCCTATTGGTTCTCTCAACTAGGTGTCACAAAATACCTCTACGAGCTCAGTTTTCCAAGGAAGTCACACTGACTAAACCTTGGAGTATCCCAAATTTACTTTACCCCCTTTGATACAATGAGCATAAAATGTGTTCAGTTGTGTTTTCACTTGGGGTCACAATGGAGATATTTTTGACTCTAAACTCACAAGTGCAAACTAGTCAAGTGGGTAAGCGGAGCACTTCCCATTTCATCCACAAGGTTCCCTCTTGTGTGGACTACTTTGGGGTTCCTAGGAGCATCCCTTTTGTTTTAGCTTAAGGATTATGCCAAAGGGAGTTTCTCCTAGTTTAAAGTAGATGGGTTTACCCTTATCCAAACCTACAAATCAAGTGTTTTGAATATGGTGTGTTTTCTTATCTTTTAGCTTAATGTGGTTTTTTTCACACACCATTTGGAAACCTACAAAAAATGTGTTAGCCTTTGTTTAGATCCCAATTATTTCACAAGTGATATGGTCCTTCATGCAAACATTAGTAGTCTCAAGGCATCATATAAAGAGGATTAAAATGTTGTTTTTGATTCCTAAGATCATCCTAAGATGTGAAGGAAGAGCATACACAATGTAGAACCCAACTAGTTAGTAAACAATGATGAAAGCCTATGAATCAAAACACACAACTCATTCCATTTTTTTTTTTAATCCAAATTGACGTTCATTCCTTAGAAAAATTTTAATGAAGTGTTTTTCAAAAGCATGAAAGAGGTGTTGGATCATTTATGATTCCCAAGATCACCTAGAAGGTGTGAGGGAAGAGCATACATGATCCTAGCCTTACAAATGAAAATACAACTATGAAAACACTTAGTGTAACTCAAAAAGACCCTACAAATGGTTAGAAAATCCAAAGAAACAACCTTTTGTTAGTTTAACATAGTTTTCAACTTTATATTGCAATGCCTGTGTGCCCTTTATGACGTATGTGTGCCCCTAACAACATGTGTGTGCCTAGCAACATATGTGCACCCTATATAAAAAACAAGTCAGTATTTAGCATATGCATGGGGCGAGAGGCACACTGTGTGCACCCTTCTTGGTGCATATGTATGCCCTTGTGAGAGATATGCATGCATATCTATTAAAAATCAAGATAACACAAGAGGGGGTTTTAATGTATGTGCATCCCGAGAGATGTATGCTCACCTTTGCAAAGTATATGCACCCTTCTGGTGTATATGCGCGTGTTTGAGAAATTTTAGCACAGAGGGTCAAAATCACAAAGTGAAACATATGCATGGGTAAGGAAGCGTATGCACACACTTGGGAATGTATGCATGCCCAACCAAACAAGTGTGTGTGTGAGTTTGAATGTATATGTGTGCCCCATTTCTAATGCATGTGCATGTGTACCTAGAACTACACAAAAAGGATGGAAAACTGATTTCTAAAAATGCAAACAAGTCAGAACTTTGCTATTTAAATCAATTTCTAATAGAAACCCATTAACTTTGCATGCAAAAGGAATATTTTAACATATATAAGGTTAGAAAAATCTATTCAATCCTCAAAATGCATGGAAATGGTTAGAAAAATGATGTAAATCACAAAGCTTGAAATCAACTTCTATGGACTATGGAGTAAGTCCCATTGGGCATGCCAAATGTGTTCATGTGTAAATTAGAAAAGCTATAAGACTTGAAACTAAACACCTAAGAGTTCCAAAGCTTTAAACTAACCTAACAAGAACCATCAAGATAAGAGCTTAGGGAGGCTAATTTCTTTAACATGCATATAATTTGAAAATAATCAAACTAACATGCCTAAATCAATCTCTACTCTTTGAATGCTAACTTTGAAATGAACCTAAGAAGATCCTTAGCAATCAAATTTGATTGTTAGTATGATCTCAAGGTTTGAGAATGGAGTCTCACCAATAATGGCTACAAGGCCATATGGTTCTCTCCATATTACTCAAGCTTGAGTTAATGGATGCACTATGAAGATATTAGCTCAATATAAATGGAGAAATGCTCAAGATCCTAAATGTTATAGTTTATGCTAGAGGAGGAAAAGTGTTCTAAGAAATGATGAGGAGGAGGGTTCTATTTATAGGTTTCCCATTCCAAGAATGGTATGATTTTGGTGCATGTGGGACAAAAGGTAAGTCCAAAAGCACTTTTAGCAAGTCAAATCACTTTTTGACTAGGATTAGAAGCTAATTAATCTTTTAAGATTAATTAAGAATCCCAAGTAGGCTTAGGAAGCTTTAGGAGCATCTGGAGGAGGTTTTGATAGATTTTGGATGTTTAGAAGCGAGAGTTAGCCAATAAGAAGGTTTATTGGTCAAATGCATGGTAGGAGGCTTAATCAATGTATAATAGTTAATTAAGAGGAGTTACCAAATGAAATATAGGTCACTCAATTTGCATGTGGTGGGGGTAATAGTTGCTTGGAACCCGAATCGAGGAAAATATTAAGACCCCTTACCAAAATCAAACTTGGTTTTTTAATAATTCGTAAAAATGGATTTCGTATTAATCGAGAACCAGAGTAAAATGTGTATAATGACATAGGTGAATAAAGTTTTAGGAAAAAGATGTGCTAGGTGTAGTCACAAAATCATGCACTTTAGTCATTATTTAGTCCGATCTCATACCACTATTTAGAGGGTTCTTGAGTGAAGAAAGTACTAATTAATCCCACCCTTTTGGCCATATTGTTTTACTTTTATTTTGTCATTCCCACACTTTTTTACATATATGCCCCATTGTTTCGTAACTTTCCCATCATTTTAGCCTAAACCAGGTGCCCAAGCCTATAATAGGTACCCCGGTCCCACCCGGGGTGCCTCAATCCTTGTTTTACTTTTCTCGCCTCTTTTTGGGCTCTTTCTAGCCTTTTTCATCCTTATCTTTTCCTAGTTAGCCATGTCGGGATTAATTACAAAATTAGAGCAAGAGAACCCTATAAATATAAAGTTATGAGACCATAATGAGGGTCCTAGTGTCACTTACTACTATCACTCCATCTAGAGTTACATCCATTGCATCACTTGCATCCACATACTTTCATGCATCAAGGCTAGGAGATCTACATAAACACACACTTTATAGGGGAGGGATTGTATTCTACTCTATGCACACATACTATTACATTTTCTACATTTAGTTATTGCTCACTGCTTCACAAAGTGTGACTGACACAGGAGCACCTAGGGCATGCCATGAACACACACACACACATAACTACATTTGGGTTTGAAATGTAGTGCAACACTCAGTTTAGTAAGCCCACTGTTGTGGTAGATGAGGTCAGTTTGACCCATTCATTTGCATCTTTTATTTTTTTAGGGTTTTAATACTTCTCTTGTCTCTTATAGATCTTCAACTTCATCTTGCTACATCCAAGACATTTGGTGAAGTTCGGTGAATCCGAGTATGAGTGTAGCGAAGGTTACGAAGCATCTTTCGATCTAGAAATAACTAGGTTTCGAGATTTTTAGAGACTAAGGAGCTTATTCTACTATACCATGGCACCCCAGTGGTTCCTAGTACCATCCTAAGCGCTCTAGTATGCTCAAATCTTCCAGATCCACTCTTTTTGGGACATCTGTGCAACCGTTCGAGTTTTTTTATTTTCCTATCGCACTGTGACACCCTACGATAATCATCCATAATCATATGAGTTCATTCCTTACCTTCCTATTGTATATTAGGGTTTTATTAGTTCAATCATTTTGATCATTTTAGTCACTTTATATTACTTTATTGCATTTATTTACAACGTTTATGTCCTCCTATATTAGATTAACTATTATTACATGTCCCCATTTTTAGTTATTTTTAGTTAATCATTTTAGTGAACCCAACATCTTTCACACTTAGGATCCTTATTCTTCTTCTATCATGGGTTAAGTTTCTCTATCTGATTTAATTAAGAGATATCCCACTTTTCAAGATGTTTTACAAAAATACCTAGACACCAAGTATTTTGATGAAAATGCCATCACACGAATTAAGTGCTATGCTTCATTGTTTCTTTATCAACCCTGATCTTGACGACCCTCCATCTAACCAACCCATCTTAGACTCGATTCAGGCCTTACATACAAAATTTACTTGTCATGGAATCCACAATCACATCTCTTAGATGTGAAATTCAATAGCTCAAGGATGCTTCTTAATCACATACATCCTCTATGAAATCTATGGAATCCATAATCACATTTCTTAGATCTGAAATCCAACAGACTTAAGGATGCTTCTCAATCACATACATCCTCTATTCAATCTATGGAATCCACAATCACATCTCTTAGATATGAAATCCAATAGCTTAAGGATGCTTCTCAATCACATGTTTCTACTCCCTCTACATCTCCTCTTCAATATATGTCCACTACATGTCATATAGCTGAACCTCAAGTCATGCTATCATTGCAAGAACCTCTCATACTTGCTTGCAATGCTAAGCCACATGACATTCTTACTGAGATTCTTAGTCATCAATTGATCACTCTACTATCTATTGATTACTATCCTCCTTATCACCTAACAAAGTATCAAGATCATCCATATTTGCCATTATCATTGAATCAATGGGCATAATGACCATGATTTCTATGTTTTACAACGTAGAGTCAAACATATTGAGTGTCAAGGCTTTATTTCATTCACTGGAAAACATCCTATTGCACGCCCACCTACAAATACTATACCCACATGGGATCCTAAGTCTATTCCACCTTCACTTAGTCAAGATCAATCTAAGAAAGCTCCTACAATCTGCTAGTGAACCTCCCTTTAATCTTTCTATGGAAGTTATAGATGATTCTCTTATTCATTACATGCATGATATTGACAACCCCTCACATGTGCATAGCGATCCTTCTCCTAGTTAGGAAAACACTTCTCCTATTCCTGATGTTGCTTCTTCTCCACTTAATGAGCATCACACCACCATTTCTCATGTACCTCCTTCAAAAATACAAGTACCGCCAAAGATTCCACCATTCAAGATTTCTCGTCATCCTACTCCACTTTTGTTTTCTAATCATCTTGTTAAAGAAAATACCCCTCCACTCAAGTTTTCTACGACATTACCACCTCAATGTCCCATCACTTTTGTTAAGGAAACTAATCCTTATGTGGATCCACTTAGTGTCTTTTGACTAGAATTCCATCACTTACATACTTGGGGGCATGACATCTAACACAATCTCCCCCACCTCATCTTAGCATAATCACACTCATCATCTTTTACATTCTCATACATTCATATTCATCATATATTCTAGCTTCATTACCCGATGATGCACTCTTGTGCTTCAGTTCACACTTGAATGTTGAGGGATTACCATTACACTGAACCTCACACACCACACCTAGGCATTACACATTGCATTTCATCATACATTACGTGTCATACACTCTTCATTATACACTTATTCTAAATTATACTAGTCCTCATCTACGCATTACATCCATTAGGGTATCTACACACTTAGTCACATCATACACTACACATTTCTACATATATTCTACATACTATGCTAGGTTACATTATATATGAGTCTATCTTTACATCTTATCATTACATATTACATTTCTATCTACACCTATTATTGCATTCTCCACATCATGTATTGTGCATCCTACACCTATTACATCACATTTTACACATCACGTAGTATACATCCTATACACCGTACACTTCCTACATTCGTACATTCATTGCCAACACCGTGCATTTACAAATCCTACTCATCATAGGCTCACCTAATTTCACCATACATGCTACATTGTTTTCTATGCGCTACACCGATTACGGGCTATGATGCACTTTAGTTGCTCAGTCCATACTAAATCGCCACAGGGTTTACCAATCAAATGGACCTTACACTCACCATGTGACATTATTAGGCTAATGACATACGCTTTAGGCTAAATATTCACTCACTCTAATTTCATCTAGTAGTGATATATGCTTTAGACTAGATCACCACTTTCACCATATCATTTTGTAGTGGTATACACCTTAGGTTACATCACCACTCCCTTCATTCATCATGTAGTGATATATGCTTAGTGCTAAATCATCACTTATCCTTTCATCTTATAGTGATATACACTTAGGGATAAATAATCACTTATCCTTTGATGTTATAGTGATATATTATTAGAGATAAATCATCACTCACCTATTCAACAAGTCCCGATATATGCTTCGCTATAGGGTTCACGTACATCTCTCCACATGTCACATCTCATCACCACTACATATACACACTCATCACAATGCGCTAGACACAACAAAACACTACTCAACCATTTATTGATGACGGACTCTCGTTTACACTTCCATCCACTTGGGGGCATGCTGCTCCTATCATTGCATATACATTCCATTCCATCCATCCACAACATACTACATTGTCTTGGGGACATTTACTCTTGCTTTTTTTTGCATGATCACTTTACTACACATGTTAGATTGATTTCTTATATGTCATTATCTATATCATAAACACATGTGCGTTCACTCCTTTGTTTAGTGTGATTGAAGATACATGAATCTTACACGTGACAAAAATGCTCACCTTCTACCCTTCCTATACTGGTCGTTTGGGGCATCCACATTCATCTCATATAGGTGCTATTGTTTCATTTTGTACTTAGCATCTTACATTACTTGATCATACAAAATTTGACATATTGGTTATTTATCTAACATACTAATGGGTGTTCCATGTGCAACACTTGTTTTGTAGGATTATATGTCTCCATGACTCCTTGCTTGTTTGTTTCTACTTGTCTTTCATTATTTTCCATTGTATGTGGATTTTCCCTATGTTTGTGTGCACACTTATTTGTTATTTTTGGCCATGATGGTTTGCAGATGTCTTGTGACATCATGAGTGATGTCCCATGTTTACAACCTGATTTGTGTAGCTTACTTGTTTCTTGCATGTTTACACTACTATGCTAGGTAGTTTCTACATTGTCTACGTATTTTACACTTGTCTTATTGCATGCATGTGTTTTTAGACTAACACTTATTTTGGCTAGCCATCCTTGTTTGTGCACACCTTGGTTTCTACCAAACACCCCCTTTCCCCATACATGGAAAATTTATAGAGTTCGAGTGTGGTAGGTCCTCTTTTGGGGCCACATTCTCCTATCAACGACATCGCATGTGCCCTCAAAGAGGGGGCATCATTGAGGGTTTACATACTAACACAACATATTTACACTAGTTTAGTATAATGCACTTTTCCACCCTTAGCATTGTGGGTTTACATACAACGAGTGGGTTCAGACTAGTCTACAAACCCCATACACAATAGATTTTATAGGACATGGTGTCCTTAAAATTTTTGGAAGCAATTACAGGCTTGGAGGTTACAGTGGATGTGCCTCTTTACACTACTTCCGCCATTGGCGTTAGATTGCCCAAAACACTAGGAAAATATAGGGATCTCTTCACACACATTTCAACAGAAGTGGTTAGAGCTTGGAGGACACAAAGCATTTCCTCCCTACACTTCTTCAGCCAAGGTGGTGTGAGATTGCCCAAAAACTTGTAAAGAATACAAGATATCCTTCTACACCCTTTCTCTTGACATAGATCAGGTGTACATGTTCCATTTACACTTTTTATTTCCCATTATTAACACCTAAGATATGCTTACATAGGCTTTAATGCTAATATTTCACTAATTATACTCTTTTCGTCATTTCCGTAATAATTATCACTTTCCCCTAATTAGCTAACATTACTCTTCATATTCGTTAATTAATATCTGCTTTACTTGGGTTAATTAATTATTATTAATTAATTATACCATTAATCTAAATCAATAAATCACCATTTATTGGATCAAATTCATCTCTTAAATCCTACAAATCATACTAATTTTCCTCTAATTAGCTTCTATAAGCTTACCTCTTCCTATTAATTAATCACATTTGATTAATTAAAACATCCCCCAACTCCCATGACTCATTAATGACAAATTAAACTCTTCTAAATCAAGATTACCTTTTATAAAGCAACCTTATCCATTCCTAATCTTGTTTTACCTTTATCTCACATTCATCAATTTTACTACATCTCTCTCAACATTAGGAAAGTTATATAAAGGACCAAGATCCTTCTTACCTTTCTTCTAGATACACCATGCTTTGAATAGTGAAAACTATAAGCATTTTGATCTTGAGCCATTCTCCATTTGTTGGAAATAACTTCTCATCTTGCATCCTTTCACTCAAAATTGAGTAATATGGGAAGATCAAAATGGCCTTGTAGCCATTCTTGGTGAGATTTCATTCTCAATCCTTGAGATCAAGTAACAATCCAATTTGATTGCTTATATTATTCATAGGTTCATAATTTAAGTTAGCAATCATAGAGAGTAGGAAATAACTTAGCATGTAATTTCATTTATGCATTGAAGAATCATTTCCTTTAAGCTCTTATCTTGATGGTTCATTGTTTAATTAACATTTAATTTTGAAGCTATGTAGATATTAGTTTCAATTTATAGCTTAGTTAATTATACATGAGCACATATGGCACGCCCATGGGACTTACTCCATTGTCCTTTGCACTTAATTTCAAGTTTTTGTAGTTAAGTTTTAATTTTGGTTACTAACCCCCTCTTTTGCATATATTGAAATAACTTGTTTTTCTTAACTTTTTTGTTGAGTTTTGCATGTGTTGAGTCTTCCTTGTAGGTATAAAGGAGGTGAAGTGCTGTCAAAATTGGATCTTGATGGGAAAATTTCAAGATTTCTCCATGTTTTCATTTTAGAGCTTACTTTTTTTCAACATTCTACATGCTAGTTTTGTCAATTTCTTGAAAATATTAAATTCTTGAGCATGTAGGTTAGTGTTTGATAGTTTAGTCTTCTATTTACATATTAATGTGGTGGGTTGCTATCAAAATTGAATCTTGGTGAGAAAATTTCAAGATTTCTCCATGTTTTCATTTTTAGAGCTTACTTTTTCAACATTCTACATGCTAGTTTTGTCAATTTCTTGAAAATGTTAAGTTTTTGATCATGAATGTTAATGTTTGATAGTGTTGAGTCTTCTATTCATATATTAATGTGATGGGTTGTTGTCAAAATTGAATCTTGGTTGGAAAAATTTGACCTTTTTTGCAGATTAAGGGACGTTTTTTTTGACATTTTTGAGTACATGTTAAGTGCATACCCATGAGCATAAGAGCATATGCGTAACCCATCTTCCGAAGGCCATAAAATTTTCTCCCAAACTCGAAATGAACTCCATTTTTTTTTCACGTTGGAAAGGTATTGAAGTGAAATATGCAATGAAAACATAAATTTGGGATTTATACTTACAGAAATTATAGGTTTTCCTTTATTGTAAAATTGGTCATTTTCTAACATGTCTAATGTTTTGATGAATGTTGTATTTCCATGATTTACTTGATTTAGAAAAATATTGTGTATGCTCTTCTCTTGCACCTTTTGGTGATCTTGAGAATCAAAAAAACTTTGATCTCTATCTTTTTAACATTTGGATTAACTTGGAAATTTGATTATTCATTTTGCTTAAGGGAATGAACCTTTTACAAAGCATTTTTTTATGGTCCTTTGATTTGAAGTTTTCCATTTCTATCTAGTTGGGATAATTTTGTGTATGCTATTCTTTCTCTTGCACCTTAGGGTGATCTTGAGAATCAAAAACAACTTTAGTCTTCATTTTCTAACATTTGGTTAATTGGAAACTTCATCTTTCATTTTTGGCTTAAGGGAATGAACATTTATCAAGATTTTTGTATGGTTCATTAATTACAAATATTTCCTTTACTTTTTAGTTGGATTATTTGTTGTGTATGCTCTTCTCTTGCATCCTTGGATGATCTTGAGAATCAAAAAAACTCTTAATCCTCTTTCAAATAATGTGATTTTCTTGGAGAACTACTAACGCTTTGAATGCAGGACCTAAAACACTTTTCCAAAGAAAGGAGATCAAAAAACAAAACTTTTCTAATACATTTGTGTTGCAGCAAGTTGTCAAATGGTGAAATGACTAAACCACATTAAGTATAAAAGATAAAAAACACACCACATTCATAACACTTAATTTATAGGTTGGATAAGGGTACGCCCCATCCTCTTAAAACTAGGACATAACCCTTTGGCATAAGCCTTAAGCTACAACAATGGGGGTGGTCTAGGAACCCTAAAGTAGTCCACACGTAAGAGGGAACCTTGTGGATGAAATGGGAAGTGCTCCGCACACCTACTTGACTAGTTTTACCTTTGTGAGATTTAGCATGTCAAAGTTATCGTATCGTGACCCCAGTGAGAGTACACGATGAACACATTAATTTCTCATTGTACTTGAAGGGGGTAAAGTAAAGCGAGATAACCAAGACTAGTCAGTGTGAATTTCTTAGTAAATCAAGCTCACATCTAGATAACTTGTGACACCTAGTTGAGTGAACCACCTAGGAAATCCATTTAGTCTTTGGAGCCAACTTGACCAAATCATTGTTGTAAAGAGCCATCATTCATCATGAAATGTGTGAAGCGTTAATTTTTCTTAGTTTTTCACTCACCCTAAGGTGAGGAAAAACTTTTTCAAAGTGAGGCCAACATTTTTCATCCTCACTTGTACTACTTCCTTCACTTTCTTTTGACACTTTGTTGATCAAAAGAAGAGTGACCACACATGTATTGTCAATTGATTGTGTCACCACTTTTATGTCCGTTTATGCTCATCCATGTTTGTGGTTGGGTTGTTAAACATCTAAAGTGTGTGGGAATGTTCTCATATCATTGGAATCCATTTTGATCTTGATACCCATATCAAGATCATCATCATAGTTAGGCTTGGTTCATCACTTGATTCTCCTTTGAATTGTTATCTTTTTGTATCATATTGCAACAATTTTGATACTTATGTCTTGTTTCTTGTAAACTTGACCTAAGTGTTTAGATTGTAATGTTATGCTATGCACATCGTAATAATTCCTTGGTATACTCTAGCCTTGGTTTTATTTCAAACATTACCTTGATTTTGAAAGGTGTTGTTGTTACCTTTGTGCACATCGTATTAATATTATTTGATACTAATACCTTACTTTTTTGTAAATTTTGGTTAACATATCTTAGTGGTATTGTTGCATCATTCATATTCGTAACTTCCACTTTTTTTGAGATTTAGGTCTTGGTTGGACTTAAACTTGCTTTTAGTATACCTTGTTTGGAAATCGTATCAACCTTTTGTTATTTCTTATGTCTTGTTCATTTTTGAACTTGGCATAAGTGGTGACATTATGTTGATCATTT
Organism: Taxus wallichiana var. yunnanensis; assembly: GCA_018340775.1. Taxonomy (NCBI): domain Eukaryota; kingdom Viridiplantae; phylum Streptophyta; class Pinopsida; order Cupressales; family Taxaceae; genus Taxus; species Taxus wallichiana. The sequence continues at coordinate 725,170,972 of CM031238.1, forward strand.
TACACCAACCTACCTTTGACACACATTTTACATAAGGAGTATTTCCTTGTAGATTGGCTTTGTGTTTTGAACTTGTGTGATTGTTCCTTGTGTTTATCCATCTTATAAACTCATTTCTAGGACAATCCTTTGGGACTTTTGATCCTCTTGATCTTTTTTTTTCCTAAATTCATGGTCATTTTTGAACATATCTTTCAAACCTTAGAAAAAACATTTCCTATCAAGAAACTTTTTCATCAATCGAACATTGGAAATCTTTCCTTTGTATCCTTTATGTTGTTAAAATTTTGATCAATCCTTTGACATTTACGCCTCAAACTTGTTGTCCAAACCTTGTTGGATTATCAATCTTATGTCAACATGATGTATGTTTTCCTTAGCTTCCTTTGGAAAATCACACAAGCATCCCCTATCTATTTGTAAAATGTCTAGTTGGTTGTCATTATGCTACCCAAATTGACATGGAACTTCCTTCTATTTGAAGGAGTTCAATCACACTATCTAGGTCTAGGAATTTGGACTTAGTGAATGCCAACCATGATTGATTATCATAGGGTTCCTTATATGTATGACCATAAAGAATCAAAATTTAGGCGTTCACATCAAAAGATGCCCATCATGACTAAACCATGTTTGGTTCTTCTTCAGCTAGAGAACCCATTGGGTAACCCATTCCCCACCTTCATCTCATAGTTGGTGGTATGGTTTGGACACTTTTGATCCAAATTATTATTTGGGTTCCCCCACTCTTCTTCTGATTCTAATCCAAACATTTCCTCTTCTTTTGAGGATTCCAATCCAAATATTTCCTCTAATTCTTTGATGATTTGGATCAAACTACTATTCAGATTCATCTAATTTGACTCCTAAGTCATGGTCCTCCCCTTCTTCGTAGGACCTCCTTCATCATACTTCTGTGATTCTTGAGTCCCCCTTTTTTGTGAGGACCTCCTTTATCATTCATCCAATTGAATCCTAAGTTGTGGTCCTCCCCTTCTTTCAGGACCTTCTTTATAAAACATCTAATGTGATTCTTCAATCGTGGTCCTCCCCTTCTTCACATGACCTCTTTTATCAGTCACCTCAATGAACCTTCCTCTTTGAAGATTTGTGTGACTCAAAGTCCTTCTAGTCAATCATCTAAGTTGACTCCTACGTCACAATCTATGGAATTTTGGATATGAAATCCTCCTATTCTTCCTCCACGATGTCATCTTATAGGGAAACCTATACCAACCAATTCTAAATCCACATCTTCTTCTACTCATGAGACATCTAGCCCTAAGTCTACTTCATCTCTTGAGTCATCTTCTTCTATCAATCATCATCAAACATCTTCTAAGTCTTCCACACTAGTTGGACCTTTTTCTTCCAATCAAACCCCTGTGGTTGATCAACAACCCATACCGATTGATTTCTTTCAGAATGAAGGAGTGATCATGGCATTTATAGGGGCACATGAAGATATATCTCTAAAAAATTAGAAAGGATTCTCTTTAGACCTTGATGCATTCATGTATTATGGGGAAAAGGTTGATTCCTTTTATCAAGAAATAGAGGAAGAGCCTAAGAGCATGTAACTTGATCCTCCTCTTATTCTTTTCCATCCTCACATTCTTCATTTGTGATGAACTCCTAGGTCTAGTATTGAGCCATGGCCCATCTTCTCATCACCCAATTCTTCTTTACATATCACAATTCCTCAATCATAATCACACTTTGGGTCATCGCCAAGTAGCCCATCACCTTCTTCTATATATGGGCCACCTCCAAGTAGCCCTTCATCATCTACTTGTGGGTCTCCTCTGGGTAGCCCATTACCTTCTATTTTGGGGCCATGTGGCCCATCTAACTACCCCTTGTCATCTTTATATATGGGACACCTCGGGTAGCCCCTCATCTTCTATTCTTGGGTTGCCTCTAGTATCCCTTCTTCCTCTATACTAGGGCCACATCCAAGTAGCCTTCCATCTTTTCTATCTATGGCACCTCCTAGTATCCCATCTTCTTCAATTCTTGGACCATATCCTTTTCATCCATCACATTATTCTTCTATCAATGATTGTGGCAAGCCCACCATCATTTCCTCTCATCAATTCTAAATGTCCACATTCTTCTCCCACTTCTTGGGATCAGACAAGTCAAGCATTAGCTTATAAGAAACCTAGACAAGTTCTTTATCAAGCTAAGATCAAAAACTGAAGAGCTCCAAAGCTCCCAACAACTCAAATGATTATAAAATTCAAAATCAAACGTGATTCTAGAATGCACACCAATGTACCCATCAAGTATGGTGCAAAGCAAAAAAAACCTATGGATAGGGAACTCAAGCTCCCACATACGAAACCCATGTTTCAAAACAAATCACAATCATTTGTTGAGTGTGAACTCACCATGATCATCGAGATGGGGATAATATCACTCTTGATAAAAAACATGCTTAGTCTCCTTATCAAGGAAATCATGAACATCATTGTTGGATCCTATCACATGTAGAGTGACATGGTTGGTCCCAATCTCCCAAAAACAAAAAATTTCTAAAAAAAAAAAAATTTCAAAAAAAATAAAAAAAATGAAAAACATTAAAAATCAAAATCAAGGTACAAAAGATCAAACATTGCAATTAGGTATTGCATACACATGGATGTTCTTTCTTCCCTTTCTTTCATATTCTCTCTAATTCATCCACCATTTTCATCCCTTGATGATATTTTGGTTAGCTTATTTCATACACATTTTGTGACATTTATCTCTATGGTATCCATTTGACCTTGGTCTTTCATCACCTTGGTAAATTAAAGAACGAATGACCTCTTAGAGATCCTATCACTATCTACATATAATAAACTTGTTGGGAAGAATTTTTGGATGTATTTTTGACACTAGCCAATGTCATCATCACAATCACTTCCACATCCTTCCATCAAGCCATCAGTGGTTCTTAACCCCTTGTCAAACAAGAGAGCTGAAATAAGTTTTCAAAAAGCAAAAGAATCAAAATCAATCAATCAAAAAGTAAAAGCTAAAAGAAAAACAAATTGATATATAACTCTCTCTTGGGGTATTTCCAATAATATCTCTACCGGGGCTATGGACATATGATTGGAAGTAGAGAAATGTTGTGATTAGAATCAAATGCATCTCTCAGGGCTATGGATGTTTGGTTGGAAAGGAGCAATGTATGGCTCTCCTTCCACAATCCATTCACAAATCACCTTTCAAACTAAATCATTCCTACACATTGGCTAGTGTCTTCACTTTTCTATCTATCAACTCTTTCCTTCAAGAGGTAATTCATTTCCATGTGCACACATGGGATCTCGATGAGTAAACATGATTAGTATGTTACCAAGTGTTGCTTTTTGGACCTTGTTCAAACTCTTGCTTTAGCGCATGTCTTGTCTCATGATTTGTGCCTTGGGCTAATCACTTTTTCATCGACCACCTTCTAAATATTTTCATAGCATCCTTTGTTCTTTGAAAATCATTTAGAACATCCATGTGTATAGGATGTCCTCTTTTCCATGTTTGCAAACACTTTTGTCCCCTTTTAATAAGATAATTTTCTACTTCCTTTCTCTCATGTTTTGGCCAGCTTATGGGGGCATCCTTGCTCCCTCATGATTGAACCTATTTTATATTGGCCTTGATCCCCCTTCACATGCATGAAGAGTTTTCCTTTGAATACTCCCACCTAATTATTGGGGCATTTTCATCATCTTCACTTTCTTGTGCATACGCATGGCATTTTCCCTTGTACATCCCATCTATTTGGGGGAATCCATGCTTCTTTGTCTTCTGTACATAGTTTTAGAAAAACTTTCAAAATAAAAACATTCAAATATGTTTCTAAAAAAATCAAAAACAATAAAAATCATCCTACAAAAATCGCTCTTTGGTTCTCTTGTTCTTTGTGCATGACTCATGGATCATCTTGATCTACCTCCATTAACAAAGTTGGTTTGCTTACTATGTTATGTCTACTACTTGGGGCACAATGAGTTGTTTGGTATTGTTTCATAGTGCATTACTTTTCATAGGACCCAAGTGTCCTCCATTATTCCCCTTGCATGTATCCTTTCTTGGGGCACCATCTTTTAACCCTTGTCATTAATTCACATAGGTTGAATCAAAGCTTGATAAAAAAACATTGCATTATGTTTCTCTATTAGGTTAGCTTGTTTACTTTCTCATATTGCATTGCATTATGTATGTTGTAGGGAGTTAGGCATATTTTACTTTCTCGTATTGCATTGCATTTTGTATGTTGCATGGATTTGGTGTTTTTAGCTATGGACATTTGTTCGTATATGGATTTTCATGTCATACTACACTTTTGTTCATTCTTTTTAATAAGGACCGATGATGTCGATCATAAGAAAAATGATGAAATAAAGTTGGTTTTTACATCGACAAGATGATAGCTATATCCATCTCTTTTCATCTTCATTTTTCTTCCATATCACTCTCCTTCTATCAACACTTTTCTTCAAAAGCAACTTGGGGCAATAGGGATCAATTCTTCTACTTCTTCTATTTTATTCTTTCATCTTTTTGATCATCGATCACCCTCTTTCATCACCCCATCGACACTCGAGGGCATCCTTCATTCTATTAATTTTTTTCTTCTATCTCTTCAAAAAAATTATTTGTTTGTACTTTTCTACTATCTTTGAAGTGGTGTCACTTATGCCACCCCAAAGAGGGAAAATGTAGACACCTAAAATCCACTTACACAAGCTTTAATGCTAAGATTGCACTAATTATCCTCTTTCTCGTCATTTCCGTAATAATTAGCATTTTTTCCACTAATTAGCTAACATTCCTCTTCTTCATTATTAATTATTGACCTTTCATTAATTAATTAGCCTTCCTATCATTAAGGATGTCGATTAACGACCTTTCGTTAATTAATATCCACTTCTACTTGGGTTAATTAATTATTATTAATTAATTACACCTCACTAACTCTAAATCAATAAATTACCATTTATTGGATCAAATTCTCTCTTACATCCCACAAATCATACTAATTTTCCTCTAATTAGCTTCTATAAACTTACCTCTACTATTAATTAATCACCTTTGATTAATTAAAACATCCCCAACTCCCATGACTTACTAATGACAAATTAAACTCTTCTAAATCAAGATTACCTTTTATAAAGCAACCTTATCCATTCCTAATCTTGTTTTACCTTTATCCCACATTCATCAATTTTTTAGCCTTGCTCTTTCAAAAAGCTATATAAAGAACCCTCCTTCTTACCTTTTTCTTACACACCATGCTTTGAATAGTGAAAACTATAAGCATTTTGATCTTGATCCATTCTCCATTGTTGGAAATAGCTTCTCCATCTTGCATCCTTTCACTCAAAATTGAGTAATATGGGAAGATCCAAAATGGCCTTGTATAGCCATTCTTGGTGAGATTCCATTCTCAATCCTTGAGATCAAGTAACAATCCACTTTGATTGCTTATGTTCTTCATAGGTTCATAGTTTAAGTTAGCAATCATAGAGAGTAGGAAATAGCTTAGCATGTAATTTCATTTATGCATTGAAGAAGCATTTCCTTTAAGCTCTTATCTTGATGGTTCATTGTTTAATTAATTTTAGCTACATTTAGTTTTTTGAAGCTATGTAGATATTAGTTTCAATTTATAGCTTAGTTATACTACTATTTAGAGGGTTCTTGAGTGAAGAAAGTAATAATTAATCCCACCCTTTTGGACATCTTGTTTTACTTTTATTTCATTATTCCCGCACATTTTTACATACATGCCCAAATTGTTTGCACTTTCTGTCATTTTAGTTTGGGGTGCCGGGTGCCTGTGCTCATGGGGCACCTGATCCTTTTTTTACTTTCCCACATCTTTTTGGGCTCTTTCTATCCATTTTTCATCCTTATTTTTTCCTAGTCGGCCATGTCGAGATTAATTACGAAATTAGAGCAAGAGAACCCTATAAATATAAAGTTATGAGACTATAATGAGGGTCATAACGTCACTTACTACTATCACTCCATCTAGAGTTACATCCATTACATCATTTGCATCCACATGCTTCTATGCATCAAGGCTAAGAGACCTGCATCAAAACACACTTCATAGGGGGAGGGATTCTATTCTATTCCATGTACACATACTATTACATTTTCTACATTTAGTTATTGCTCACTACTTCAAAAAGTGTGATTGACATAAGAGCACCTAGGGCACGACATGAAAACATACACCAAAACTACATTTGGGTCTGAAATGTAGTGTAGCACTCAGTTTAGTAAGCCCATTGTTGTGGCATCTGAGGTCAGTCGACCCATTCATTTGCATATTTTATTTTTTAGGGTTTTAATACTTCTCTTGTCTCTCAAGGTCTTCAACTTCATCTTGCTACATTTGGTACATTCGGCATAGTTCAATGAATCTAGTGTGACATGCAACGAAGGTTACCGAGTAGTTTATGACCCATAAAGAACTAGGTGCTTTGAGATTTTTAGACGACAGAGACCAGGCACCTATTTTTCCATACCGGGGTGCCTCGGGACGCTCTAATACCCTCATGGGCGTTCAATATTCTCGGATATTCTAGATCCACTCTTTTTGAGACCTTTGTGTAGTCATTCTAGATTTATATTTTCCTATTAGAGCTATGTCACCCTATGACATTCATCCCTAATCGCTAAGTTCATTACTTACCTTCCCTTTGCATATTAGGGTTTTACTAGATCAATCATTTTAGTCACTTCATATTTATTTAGTGCATTTATTTACAACATTTATGTGGTCCTGCATTAGATTAACTATTATTACATGCCCCCATTTTTAGTTAATTTTAATTAATCACTAGGGAGAAATATGCATGTAGATGGGTGTCTGACGGATTCTATCTATAGTCACGCATCTATGTAAAGTCTATATGTAGATGGGAGTCTCGAATATATAAATGCCTTCCTGCATATAGACACCCATATACATGTATAATTGGGAATATGTGTGTGTAGCTAGGCATATGCATGTGTAACCAAGTGTTTTCATTTATAGCTAGACATCTGCATGTGCAGCCAAGCGTACGATGTTTAACTAGGCATATGTATGTGTACTCGGGCATCTCGCACATGTAGACACTCGACAACACCTTTCCCAATCTCCTACCACTAAGTGTCCTTGCCCACCTATAAATGTATTTTGGGGCCTTGTTTCTCACTTTTACAAATCTCCTCCACTCCAATCTCGCCTCCAAGCTCTTACAACTATCGGACTAGACTTCGAGTTGACAAAAAAATGTGCCTCTACAATCCAAAAATGGAATCCATTTCTACATCCTCTCAGTCTCAACCCAAAATTCAATTCAAACCTTATGTGCTCACAAATTTTCAGCTTATTGAAACTCAAGGACACATTCAATGATTGGGTAGATAAATTTTGTTTTCAAGCACTAATTTACATGCCTTAATATCACACTAATGTTGGTTTTTTGCAATTTCTTTTAGCCAATTATGACATATCCACATGTATCTTCACAATCAAGTTTTCATCATGAGAATTTTATTTTGGAACATCTCCAAAAGATATCCAATGCTTAACAAGACTTCCACACATGAATGTTAACCATATGACAACAAAATCCTTGCTCTCTAACCAAGACAAAAAGTATCCTGAGTCTCACTTTGATGTACAAGTTCAAGGTAATTATCTTTTTTCCCAATTTTTATTTCTATTAACATCACAATAAGCTAATAACATGTTTTTTCTTTTGTGCGAGGTAATTTTACTAAATCAAGAAGATTATTTGTGTAAGATGTTACACACATTTTTACTAGCCCCGATTGATTTTTTTAAAGCTAGGGTAGTCTTACGGGAAGACAATTTAATATTCCATATTGGGCGGTTGTCTACATCCTCCATTCTCTAAGTTTTCAACAATTTGATTGGTGTACATATATATCCAATAGGATAAGAAATGATTTGACATATACTATTTTCAATGGCACGCAACATTTTCATCTTGCAATTATATAATTACATTATATTATGAAGCCTTTTATGAGTTGTGGTCACATAATACTAATATTCGAATGCACTTGATGAAAAAATAAGAGTAAATTGTGTTTAAAATGCTGATCAAGAGGTAAATTTAAATTATTGCAAAATGACTTCACGTATTTATTTAATAAATAGAGCTAATTTAAGAAGAGAGTGATTGTATAACATGCAAGAAGATAAGATACGGTTAGAGGTCATCAAGATTCCGAGGATTCTACAAATTCAGACATGGATGTACAATCATCTCCTATTACAGTTCCTAGAAAAAAAGACATGAGGTGTTCTTTACACCCCCTCCATTACAACACATGACTTCATCGGTTCTTCTATGTATTAATATTTCCGGTTTATTAGACTATGAATAATGGAACATACATTTTTTTAAAATTTTGAATAATGGTATTGTATTTGATTTAATCATTACTAAACATTTACAAATTTCTCGATAGTTTTCATCAAACTTTCCCACATCAATAAAAGAAATCGCAAGGATTCCATAAATGATCGTGGGGAGAAAATACTCCTCTTAGATAGACTCAATAAGGTACATCATCAATATCATTTCAACTTTTATGTTATATTTAATAAACTTGAATTCTAATTTCTATTTACGTTTTATTATTTACGGTTTATTTTAGCAGTTCCACTTCCCTCTTCCAAAAATAAAATGATGCCACCACCACCACTTCCTAGACAAGTTAAGATAAGGGGAAATGAATATATTTTCCATCCAAAAGTGGTGGCATGGTACATGTGAGTTGGGTGTCTGCGTGTGCAAATGGGCATCTATATGTGCATCTCGGGTGTCTCGTATATGTAGTTGGGAATTTGCATGTGTAGCTGCACATCTACATATGTAGATGACATCTCGCATGTGTAGCCTCTAGTGTGTGTGCATGCGAAACCTCGACCGCACATTTCCCAATCTCCTGTTGCCACGTGTCCTCTCCCACCTATAAATGTATGTTGGGGCCTCATTTATGACATTTACAAATCCCTTCAATCTAGTCTCTACCCTCGAGCTCATATGACTATCGACTGGACTCCAAAGTTGACAAACAAACATGCCTCTATAATCTAAAAATAACATCTGTTTTAACACCCTCTCAATCCCAACCCAAAATTCAATTTAAAACCTTATGTGCCTATAAATTTCCACCTTACTCAAACTGAAGGACACATTAAGTAATTGGGTAGATAGATGTTGTTTTTGAGCACTAATTTACATGCCTCAATATCACATTGATGTCAGGTTTGTTGCAATTTATTTTAGCCAATTATGACACATCCACATGTATCTTCACAATGAAGTTTCCATCACGAGAAATTTATTTTGGAACATCTTCCAGAAGATATCCAACACTTAACATGACTTCCACACATGAATGTTAACCATGTGACAACAAAATCCTTACTCACTGACCCAAATAAAAGTATCGGAGTCCCACTTCAAAGCATACAAATTGAAGGTAATAATATGTTTTTTACATTTTTTTCTTTCTATTAACATCACAATAAGCTAATAACATGTTTTTTAATTTTGTGTAGGTAACTTGACTAAATCAAGAAGGGGATTATCTATGTAAGCTATTGCACACATATTTTTGCAAGCCATGATTGAATTTTTAGGCTAGGATAGTCTTGTAGGGAAGATAATATGACATCCCGTACTAGGTTGTTGTCTACATCCTCCATTATCTAAGTTTCCAACAATTTGATTAGTGTACATATATATCTAATAGGATAATAAATGATTTTTAATATACTATTTGCAATAACACTGCAACATTTTCATCTTACAATTATATAATTACATATTATTATGAATCCTTTTATGATTTTCACTCACAAAATACTAATATTCCTACTGCAATTGATGAAAAAATCAAAGTAAATTGTATTTTAAATGGAGATCAAAAGGTAACTTTAAATTTTTGTAAAATAACTTTATATATTTATTTGACAAATAGAGCTAATTTTCTATTCACTTCTTTGGAAGAGAAGCAAACAATTGTATCACATGCAAGAAGACAAGTTGCAGTTAGAGGTCATTAATCTCCGAGGATTTTTTAGATTCATGCCTAGATGTACAATCATCTCCTATTACGGTTCCGAGACAAAATTTCATGAGGATTTCTATTACACCCACTCCATTGCAACACATAACTTCATCAATTGTTCCAGGTATTACTACTATCAATTTTCTAGGCTATGAATAATGGAACATACATTGTTTTAAAATTTATATCAATGGTACTCTATTTATTTTAATCATTACTAAAAATTTACAAATTCCTTGGATAGTTTTCATCAAACTTCCCCACATCAAAAAATAGAAACCGTAATGATTCAACCAATGACCAGGAAGAAAATACTCCTCTTAGACATATTATGCAAGGTACATTATTAGTATCACTTCAAATTTTATGTTATATTTACCAAGCATTGAATTCTAATTTCTAGTTGTTTTTTTGTTCACATTTTGTTTTTGTAGTTCCAATTTCCTCTTCAAAAATAAAACGATGCCACCACCACGGCTTCCTAGACAAGTTCGGATAAGGGGGAAACAAATATCTTTTCTAGTTGAAGTGGTGGAATGGTACATGTGCAACTAGGTGTTTACTTGTGCATCCAGGCATTTGCACGTGTAATCGGGAATCTACATGTGCATTCATGTGTCTGCGTATGCATTAGGGTATTTTCATGTGTAATGGGCATCTTCATGTGTAGTCAAATGTCTCGCGCATGTAGATGCCTGACTACACCTTTCCAAATATCTTGCCTCCAAGTGTCCTTACTTACCTATAAATGTATGTCGAGGGCCTCATTTATCACTTTTACAAATCTTTTCCACTCTACTATCTACCTCTAAGATGTTGCATCTATTAGACAAAAATACAAAGTTGATAGACAAGTGCACCTTTAAAATCTGAAAATGGCATCCATTCCTACATTTTCTTAGTCTCATCCCAAAATTTAATTGACACATTCGGTGATTTGGGTAGATAGATGTTCTTTTTGAGCAATAATTTACATGCCTCAATATCACACTAATGTTGGTTTATTGTAATTTCTTTTAGCCAATTATGACACATCCACATATATATTCACAATCAAGTTGCCATCATGATAATTTTCTTTTGAAACATATCCGAGAAGATATCCAATGCTTAACAAGACTTCCACACATGAATCTTAACCTTGTGAAAACAAAATCCTTACTCTCTAACCATTATAAAAATTATCGTAGTCCTACTTCGATGTACAAGTTGAAGGTAATAATCTCTTTTTACAATTTTTATTTCTATTAACATCACAATAAGATAATAACATGTTTTTTCTTTAGTGTAGGTAACTTCACTAAATCAAGAAGGGAATTATCTGTGCAAGCCATTGCACACAAATTATTGTAGGACATGATTGATTTTTTAGGCTAGAATAGTCTTACATGGAAGACAATCTTACATTTTGTATTGGGTTGTTGTCTACATCCTCCATTCTCTAAGTTGCCAATAATTTGATTGGTGTACATATATATCCAATATGATAAGAAATGATTTTTCATATACTATTTGTAATGAAAATAAAACATTTTCATCTTGCAATTATATAATTGCATTATATTATGAAGCCTTTTATGATTTACAGTTAGAAAATACTAATATTCATCGATTGCACTTGATGAAAAAATTAGAGTAAATTATCTTTCAAATGGGGATCAAGAGGTAACTTTAAATTATTGCAAAATAACTTCATGTATTTATTTGACAAATAGAGATAATTTTCTATTCACTTCTTTCATAAGAGAGTGATTGTATCACATGTATGAAGACAAGTTGCAGTTAGAGGTCATCAAGCTCCTGAGGATTCTACAAATTCAAACATGGATGTACAATCATCTCCTATTACAGTTCCGAGACAAAAACACATGAGGATTTCTATTACAACCCCTCCATTACAACACAAAAATTCATCAATTGTTAAAGGTATTACTATTGTTAGTCTATCAAGCTATGAATAATGGAACATACATTGTTTTAAAATTTTAATTAATGGTACTATATATTTATTTTAATCATTACTTGAAAATTTCTGATTCCTCAAATAGTTTTCATCAAAATTCCCCACATCAATAAACGAAAACCGTAAGGATTTCACTAATGACTGGGAATAAAATACTCCTATTAGATAGAATCCAAAAGGTACATTATTAGTATCACTTCAACTTTTATGTTATATTTACTAAACATTGAATTCTAATTTCTATTTATGTTTTTTTGTTCACATTTTTTTGCATCTCCACTTCCCTCTTCAAAAAAGTAAATGATGCTACCACCACCACCACCTAGAAAAATTCAAACAATGGGGAATTGAATATCTTTCTCTAATTTGAAAGTGGTGGCACGATTCATTTGAATAGAGTTTCCAAATTTCTCTTTTGGTGGTTTCATTACAATGGGCACCACCATTTTACATCAAATTAATCTTGATGATGATATTTTGGGTATCGAGAGTGGTGCCCAAAATACTTTTAATCCACATAATATGATTTAGAGCTCAAAAGTTCCCCCGATAGATCCTTTTTATGGAACCGACACCTAGTTCACCGTACAACATACCCTCTCCAACACAGATACCACCATCTAATGATCAATTATCCATTACATAATTTTTTGGTAAAGAGTTTTTATGCAACTATTAATGACATTGTTCCACATGATATACATACTTTGAAAATATTGGAATTTCGGGATAAAGCTTTGATGAAGGATAAAATGCTCATTTTCACAACCATTCCCAAAGAAATTGTTTATTTACTTTAGTTGAAAATGAGCCAACAAAGATAAGTAAGCTCTCTTAGGTGCCATTACTGTAAGCAATGAATACAATGATAATGTTTTGTATGTCATGTTAAATAGGTTGGAAAATTTAAATGGTGAAGCCCAAGCTTACTATAACAAATGGGCTAGAGACAAAACCTTGTTATCATTACAAATGTTGAAAAGGATAAAGATATTGTAAGTTTAACTCTTTATTTACATTTAAATTTTACATATTTTTTATTTTTAACTAATATTTCTTTGTTCAAATGCAGTCAAAATATGAAAATTTGAAGAATGAAGTACTAAATCTTCGTCTCAAGAATGCACAATTTTTTTAAATGATGCAATTTCACTTTGAAAGAAAAGATTTTCCTCCTAAATAAAAAACAACACACTGAAGAAAATAATTAAGGAGCATGACATGGATCCAGAAATATTGTTCAAGCAAAAATAAAATGCAGATCCTAGTTTTCTTTAACCAAGTGATGCGACCAATTGATCAAGATAGGGAAAATATTGCTAGTATCAATCTTTGCATCAAACTATCTAATTAAATTAGGAGCACTAGTGATAGAAGATACAAGACCAGAGGGAGCATCTTAGGATACAATAGTGGAAAAATTGAGTTTCATGAATGCTAAAATGAATGAGAGTTGATTTGTGATTCCATGTATTGTAATACTGAGAAGAATTGAAATGTAAATCTCAATTGAGATATTTTGCACTTTTGTAAATTGTTTTGTAACAATCGACACTTTATTAATATATATTGTTTTCATAACATCTCTGGTGTTTTGTTTTTCATAACAATGTGAAGTGTAATATCGAGTTCTATTTGTAATTATTGTTTTCATATCTTGTATTGTAAAAAAATCATAAGAAATAAGGATACTAAATTCTTTTTACCAAAAACATACATATATAATTGTAACAATTTCATATGAATTTTTATATAAGAATTGTAGACACCCTAAAATATCGCATTACACATTTTAAACCTCTGAAATCATCCCATAATTACTTCACAGTACATTATGACCATTTTTGACCACTTTTGTTGTATTTCGCTATTTTACGACATTATATAGAATAAATTCCTATCATTCCCGCAACTTCCTAATCGTGCTTATCTCACACACATGGTGCGGAATAATTAAATATTAAAACTATGGACCTTATTACACCCATATCCCATTCCTAGGATTAATTAATTAATTATTCACCCCTATCCCATTAGCTAGTTTTATTAGCTAATATTAAATATCAACTTATTTATTTATAATTCCTACATCATCCATTCACACCTCACATCTAATTAATTAAAATCAATTCACTACTCAACATCTCAAGTTAACCAGGGTGAAAACAAATCAATTAAATATTAAATCATTAAATACATATGCAAGAAGACAAAATTAGATTAAATCAAATCATGCATTTGAGTTAACTAAAGATATCTCCCACAAAGCATGGAATTCCAAAATTAAAGCAAATCAATGCAAAAGCTAAAAGTCATGTCACTTTTTTGGGTGAATAAAACAAAAGACAATAATTAATATTTAATTCTAAATATACAAAAGCATGTGCAAACTTGGCCAACTCAAAAATAACTCATCCATGCAAGCTCAAAATAACAACTCAACTCATCAATCAAATGGAAAATCAACTAAACAATTCAATCTTGTTTCAGTTAAATTTAGATCACACAAGCTAATTATACAATTCTATATTTGGAATTCTCATCCTTCATCTATAAATAATCACTCATTCATCTCCAACTATATCATCTTTGGAAGATTTAAGATTTGCACCAATATTGTGTTGAATTACTTTTCAATTCAACATGTTTTCCATTAATCACGAATCTACAATCAAATTGTAGACACTAAATCATGCACTTGAGTATATTTCTAGGTCCTAATCACATACCACCATTCATATGATTCATAAGTGAGAAAAGTACTAATTGACTAAGGTATTTCTCCTCTTTTCTTTCTTTTTGGTTTCCTTCTTGGCCTTACACACCCTATTGCCCAGTTTGACTTTTGATACTTCAACGTTTCTAAGTATGGACATCAATGCCCAACTAGGATGCCAACACCAAAGTTCCCTCCTCCCCTTTGGGTGTCCCCAACCTATTTGTATCTCGCTCACCTCATTTGGGCCTCTTTTAGCCGTTGGGAATTTTTTTTCTTATGGGTTAACCTTTTAGTGGTTAATTACAACATTCAAACAAGGCAATATTATAAATACAAAGCTATGTGACCATAACAAAGGACCAAGCTCTAAGCATCTATTACTATCACCTAAAGTTTCATCCAAAGGAATTTCAAGAGCATCAAAGAATCCATCTAGCTTCATTCAAGGGACAAGGGATTGCATTCTTATGCATACACTTCATAGGAGGGGAAGTTCATTTTGACATCCACACATCTACTTACATTGCTAAATTTAGTTTTTTCTTGCTATTCAGTAGCATCTTGTACAAGAGATATCTAGGGCATGATTATACACACACACACATAACTACATAGAGTCTAAAATGTAGTGTAGTGCCCGAATCATAAGTTCACTCAGTCGGGTGACCACCGGGGTTAGTCTAACTCCCCATTTGCATGTCTTTATGTTTTGGAATTGATGTGTTTTGGGGTTTTCGGTCTCTCTTTCTCTTTACGGGTTTCATGAGAATTCAATGATCAACCATCGACATACATGTGACTAAAAGTGACATTCAATGAACACCTCGTGACACGAAGAAATCATTTTTGAAAATTTGTGCATTCACACGCACCTACTGAGATGGTCTCACGGTGCCTAGGTGCCATTGAACTATTCAAGCACCCCAATCTAGGAAGATCCAATAGTCACACAATTTTTGGGCATATTAACGATAATTTCCTCCTCCTGCTTTATCATTTTTCCGATTCAAAGACAATCCATGATCAATTGTGAAATCAGCTAAGTCCTTTATCCTTTATTTTACACCTAGGGTTTCATTTCCAATCTCTAATTTCTTAGGTCAGATCTATACTTTATTACTTCTTATTTAGTTGTGACTCTACAAATAGGGGTTTTCAAATTTTAATTTTTATTAAATCATTTGGCGAACTTGTCCATTCAAACCTTACCTACGAGTATGTATTCTTCTTCTCAAGTCATGGATCAATATTCTTATCATTATTTTACCCCAACTAAGGTTTTTGGCATAGTTACTCTGCTTACGATTTTAGTACTCAACATCCTCCTCGATTTATTACGCCTAGGGATGCTCTAACTATTAATGTAGTCACTACTTTATGAACTCATCCTCCTATCGCTAAACCCATTTCTATCCCACCATCTATTAATTCTACAGCTCCTCTTACCACTTCTTAAGGCTATAATGTCATCAATAATTTTAAGAACACACTGGTCAAAATATCTATCTATGAATTATTGCTTGCAATGCTCCTAATTATTGTCATACATTAGAGGCCTCCCTTCATTCTATCCATATTGAAAGCAATAATTATTTGGTGGCCTTCACATATCTCATTTAGTCTCTCAAAAATATACCACGTGCTATATAATTTAATGATGTGGACATATTGCCATTTGTTGTTGATAATCCATGTGCGCCTCTGCTTATCACTGCAATCATTGGAACCATTTTTATGAAGCGTGTAGTCATTGAAAATGGATCCACTTTGTTAATCTATGTGATCATTCTCTTTTAAAGAAAATTAGAATTACTAATAACATAATTTCTAAAAATCCACTCTTATTCGTGGCTATGATTCCACTACTCGGACATGCCTAGGCACTATCACATTACCTATATAAGTCGGGCCTAAGATTGTTCCTACAATATTCTTTTTTATCGATGCCTTGTTTTAGTTTAATATCTTGTTAGGTAGACCTTGGATTCATGCAATGCGAAGGTTGTCTTATCTACTTTTCATAAGCTGTGTTAGATTATTACATGATGTATATGAACATACCATTGTTTCTAACCCTGATCCATTCAATTTCTACCTCATATACCTCAATTCTTGCTATGCCTATTCCTCCATCGTAGCCTATTCCATATAGAAATATTGGAACATATGATATTGGTCAATCTAGTGCTTCACTGACCTCTTTCCACCACTTTGTAAGAATTCCATCCATTTCCACCCATACTACTGCTATAATTTTTACCAAACATTTCTACTCCACCAAACACTTCCACTCCGCTCGTTAAGACTCCTCTCGCTCCTGCATCTGGCTCACCTCCTACCAATATTCTTGATACTACTATCCAACATGATAATGCTAGTTGATGATTCTGATGATGAGGTTGATACCATTGATCTTAATGATGAAAAATTGTGAATCTTAATTTCACTTCTATCAAGATAGATGATTCATAATTCAATGATAGTTTTGTCTCTATTGGCCCAGGTGAATATCAATTCAAGAAACCATCCTTTTACTAATGCTATGGTACTTTATCAGGGGTTTGTCCATACATTGGACATCATACCACCTATCTCATCTTCTCATGAGGAGCCCGAATCTGTGCTTCCTCCTTTCACATGCACTCTTTTCATGAATAACTCTTATTGGCATCACATTCCATTCAATCCCTCTTGCCACGACCTTTGTTTGCACATACGATAGCTTGAATTGGATTTGGTTTCCACTTGATGATATCTTACCTCCACCTCATTCTCTTGAACTCTAATATGGATATGTTTGTATTACAACCGCTATGGTCTTTATGTCTTTTATCTATCGGTATTCTTTGCATGCAGTTGATGCACTTCTTCACTCACACTTGGGTAGTATTGGCTTGACTACATTGGGGGAACTTTAGAACCTAATCATATTGATATCACATTTCCCATATCTTTTAGCCAAATTTTTATTTATAACGATTCATTTCTTAGTTATGCACAAAATCTTACTCATTGGTATGCACATGGTTGTCCACAACTACCTTTCACTGATGAAGAGTACGTAATGGGCATGTACAATTTACGCCGCAATGGATCTGTATATGATCAACCACATACTATTACTTACCAAGTCTTGGATGCATATCCATTCAGTTTTGACCATATAACGATGATTTCTTAGATGACATCACTTGATTCTTCTTCACCATTGTAAACTTGGGGGCATCATGCTTATTCCCCCTTCTAGCATCATCAAGTGTCTTACATTTCTACTACTTCACATCATAATTTGGATCTAGTCTCTCACACACATCTTGTACATCTTGATACAACTACATCGTCACACACATTATAATGTCATTACTTGATAATGCAATCTAGTGCTACAGTTCACACTTTACTACCGAGGGAACACTTCATCCATAAACCTCACATCATAAACACTTCATGCTCTATGCTTTATGATACATCTTTCCTAACATATACACACTTCACACTTTGCACTTCATGATACATCTTTCCTAGCATGTACTACTTTCATGCTCAGTGCTTCACGATAAATATTTCTTAGCATTTATCATTCTCTCTAGATCTATACTTCATGACTATATTTCTTAGCATCACCACATTATTGGTTCATACACATATTCTTAATTTACCGATGAGACACTCTTGCTCTATTGTTCATTCTTGATTGTTGAGGGAATATTTATAAATAAACCTCATCTCATACACATCCACTTGGGGAAACACTGATCCTACCATATTCATACCTTTTATATCACACGGTACATTCACACATCATTTGCATATCTTGGTTACATCTATTATTTCTAGCTTATACTACTTACATCTTGCACTTTGCTTACTATGATAGATAGATACTCAATATGTCATTATCTTTATCATATACACATGCACGTCACTTGGTCTCTAGAAGTGAATGCATATCTCTTACAACTCCTTACACGATGTATGATTCTTGACACTGAATCCTTCTTGCTAGTCACACCAAGGCTCCCGGGGAATCTACCTTGACTACTCTCACACACTACATGTTCTATTGTTTTATCATTTATTACTTCTTCTTACTAGCACTTGCTTTTCATTGATATATACATGATTTGACATACTATTTATCTTTCTAACATACTAATAGGTGCTTCATGTGTATCATTTTCCTTGTAGGACTATATAAAACCATAGTTATCGATATATTTTGCTTGCTTTATTGTTTGATAATATATGTTATTGTTTGAGGGCTATTCCTATGTATTGTGTGATCATTGTATATTTTTTTACCACTTTGGCCCCGATTGTCTTGTGAAATTATGAGTGATGTCCCATGTATGAAACCCACCTCTTGTGATCTATCTTATCTTCTTAGTTGCTTGTTACATTGTCTTCTATTGCATGCTAGCTATTTTCACTACTAACACATGTTACTAGTATCTATTGTTTTTATGTTCCTCGGTTTCTACCATGCACATCCTCTATCCCTTATAGGTATCGCACTTAGATATGCATATCGAGTAGGGTCATCTCCTCTAGACCACATTCTCATCCAATCATTGCATGCACCCCAAACGAGGTGGGGAATATATTAGGTGAACAAATCACCCCTACAATAGCTCGAGCTACAGATGCAGATCAATACAATACAAAATTAGCATAGGCATACGGTCACATAATTGGACCTCACACATAGGAAAAACATTAGCACGTAGTAGCAGCACAATAGTACATGATGCTTGTGTCCCCACTAGGCATTTATGTCTTGGAAAAACATAA
This sequence comes from Taxus wallichiana var. yunnanensis, assembly GCA_018340775.1. Classification (NCBI taxonomy): domain Eukaryota; kingdom Viridiplantae; phylum Streptophyta; class Pinopsida; order Cupressales; family Taxaceae; genus Taxus; species Taxus wallichiana. The sequence goes on from CM031238.1 coordinate 725,190,549, forward strand.
TAAAATTCTCGTTTAACATAATCTCCAGGAATTTTAGAATAGTAATAAAGATGTAGGTACTTGCCTCTAGTTACATAATTCAGTTTATCAGTATATTTTAGTTACAATCGGGACTAATTGGGACTAATAGAAAAAAATTGAGACATACCATCTACAATGGTGCTTATTCAGGAAACATCATGGAAGGAGATAAAAGATCGAACTCTTTCCCTAACACTCTTCTCTTGGCATGAGATTTCCCAAAAACTTGCACTTGGCGTGATATTTCCCAAAAAACTTGTTATCGGCACGAGATCACCCAAAAACTCACTCTTGGTGTGAGATCTCCCAAAAACCTCACCATTCAACAACAAGTTCAGAAACATCTCTAAGTGAATTAAGAAAAATTCTATCTCATACTCTCTTACATATCAGGTACACACTTTCCTTTTACATACTTTCACACTTTTACTCATATAAATGTTACTTTGATTTCTCGTATACGGGAATTTGACGACTCTTTCACTCTTCTTTTATAGGTTCTTCCTTAAAATGTAATAAGGAGTAGCTCACATCAGCAAACACAACATACTACTACACATATGCTTCACCCCTAGGGTTTAACTTACCTTCTTAGCCTCCATGATTCACATTGTGAGCACTTATCACTTCCCTTATCCACTCGACACGCTATCGAAACAATCTTCTCTACAGGATCATAAGGTATGCATCTTCTATCTACTTTATGCTATCAAGTATTCACTCAACAACATAAATTAGGGAAAATGTAGACACAAAATCTATGCACTTGGGTAAATTTATAGGTCTTAAAAGCATGCTAGCATTTACATGATTCCTAAGCAAGAAAAATAATAATTGACAACTCCCTTTATCCTTTTGCTTTGTCTTCTACACTTTTATTGGCTTTATACATCTTGCACTCTTTCTGAAATTTGACTATTTTATCTTTCTATGGCTTCAGACACTAGCACCCAGATTAGGACACTAGCACCTAGGGTGGTCATGTCCCTCTTTAAATTTTCTTATCCTTTTAGACACATTTCTCTTGTTAATTACTTATTACTACTTACGAAATTCAAACAAGGGAATCATATAAATACACAATTATGTTTTCAAAATAAAGGACCAAGCACTAAGCATTACATACTATCACCTAAGCTTGTATCCAAAGGCATAAAATAACTTCAAGGCATCCATCTAGCACACTCATTTAAGGGAAAAGGGCTGCATCACTTCTGCATACACAACATAGGAGGGAAGTCTATTGTATTTCATCCCACACATTTTATACATCTGATACATTCTAGATCTAGCCTACTATCATTGGTGCAACTTATACAAGGACATCCAAGAGCATAATTACACACATTCTTACATAGAACTACATGGATTATAATATGTAGTGCAACACTCAGTTGTAATTTCACTCTTTGGGTGACCTCGAGGTCTTTTCGAATCCCCATTATGCATTTTCATTTTTAGGTTTGATGTGGTTTTTGGGTATGTGCAAGTGAACTTATTTATAGCATGTTACAGGTACATTCACGGATCGGATAATGAATCTAGAGTGACAGACAGAAAAGGACAACAAACATAATCTAGCTCTACGAAAGAACCAAATCCACAACATCTATTTGAACACCAACACACATATCCATACACCAGCACCAAGCACTCATATCCTCTCTAGGTGCTTCTATCACAGGTAGTTTGAGTCCATAACCCCCACTAAGCCTCTCTGTAAAAATATTCTCTGTTTGTTTCACTAGTTCACTTACTCGGATCATATCGAGATCCTCCAAAAGCAAGCTGTCTCCTCCTCTCTTACATTTTCTTATGGTTTAACATTTGTATATGCTTGTTTTCTTACATCTTACTCTATATTAGCATTTGTAAATCATTTATTATAGGAGTTCTTGTGTAATTAGATTGAATTCTATTAATATTAAATCACTTACTTATGGTAGATATAATTTACATGTTCATATTTATTATGTGTCTCTCAATCCTCAAAGAGTTGCTAAAATCCTAGTTCATAATGTTAAACTTTCACCTATACCTAGTGTCTCATCTCTCATCACTATACATTATTTTTATACATAGATGGTGTCTATATCTTTGGGGAAACTTGTATCCCCCTTGAAATATTATCAAGGATTTTACACATATTTCTATGTACATGCTTAAGACCTCATATTATGTCATGAAAAGGGATAAAACCATTTATTTTGATCCTTGTTCTATTATAATGACACACTTGGATAGTATATGGTGGTTACATATTCTATGCATGAAACCACTCATGTTAATATTATATATGTTACTTTATGTACACCGTGATATGCTTCTACAAATCCCACCAATTCTATATCACATATTTTACTTGTAGTTGGCCTCGTGTCTCTGTCTCTCTTTCTCCTTTTGAGGTTGATATAGGTAACCCTCATGAAACCGAGTCTCGTAGACATTTATTACAACCTTGGTTTCCCCTTACTAATACAACTATACTTATTCCATACATGGTTAATCCTTTTTCTTTATAGAGTTTTCCCCTCACACCTTGATTGATAAGCCTTATATTTAACATGCTAATTCTCAAAAGACACCTTCTCATCAACCATGGACTAGGTCAACCTCTACGCACACTACTTGTTCATGAATCTTCATATACTAATTATCTTATGATACATACTATGGATTCACACACATCATTTCTCAACATCCTTTTGTCTCTTCTATCGCTTGGGGGGTTGCATCCCCTTTACCCAATGCTTGGTACCTCTTTATATATACATTTTCTTATACTTGGCTATTTTTTTTTTTTTTTCAAAAACATATAAATAATCACATAATCTAAATACATTCAAATATGAGTAAAAATACAAAATCGAGACCTGTCCTATTTTGTTTGGCTATCTTTTTGCTTTATACATGATTTTTTTCACAATGTATTGATACATTGCATATCTCTTCTATACACACATTTGTTTAGGATGTATGTTTAGCTTGATGCGGGACACTCATAGAATGTTACCTGATGATGGGATCCATACCGTTTCTTTGCACTACTCTCTTTAGAGTTCCCCCATGCTATCTGGGTGCTTTTGTTTCATTATATGTTAGTTTACACCTTTTCATCATGCATGATTACATACATGGTGTTTATTTCTATATATTGAAATAACATGAATAAAACATGTTTTTGTAGTACTAATCTATCTTGTTATCTTTGTTTTTAATATTACTATTTGTTACACTTTATTTAAATGTTGTTTATGTGAATTCATTATTTGATTTCTTACTGTGTTGATTCACTTAATTGTCTTCTCCAAATTTCATGTTGTGACTTTTTTAGTTATATGACCTAAGGACCTTACTTGTCTTGTGATATGATAGACAACAAATCATGCACTTTGGGTATTATTTAGTCCGTTAGTATCATACTACTATTCCTATGGTTTTTGAGTGAAGAAACTACTAATGAACCTATGTCCTTTGGCCATTTTACTTTACTTTCTATCGTCCACGCCAACCTTCAAAAAGCACATACTTTCCGGTCTATTTTTGTCATTTGACATCATTATACCTCGGTGGGGCACCTAACCTCGTACTTAGGGTACCCCGGATGCCCTGGTCCCATTCGGGGCACCATGAGCCTTTTTCGCTTTACCTCCATATTTTGGGAACTTTCTAGCCATTTAAGATTTTCATATTTTTAGTGTTCGGCCTTTTTAGGGTTAATTACAAAATTAGAATAAGAGAACCATATAAATATAAAGTTATGAGACAATAATGAGGGACCAAGCACTAGGAACTACTACCATCACCTAAGGTTACATCCCTCAAAGGCTCCATATATTACATTTATACATCTAGTTATAGCTCACTACTTCACAAAGTGCAACTGGCACAAGAGAAAATGGGCATGAATTTCACACACACACATAGAACTACATGGGGTTTGAGATATAGTACAACACTCAGTTAATAAGTCCACCATTATGACCACTAAGGATAGTCTAACCCCTACATTTACATATTTGTTTTTAGGGTTTTGATATTTGGATTGGGATTTTACAGGTCTCCTCTTCATCACCTTTGAATACCAACAACATCGATATAGTGTAACAAAATATATGTGATAGGAAACAAAGGCCTTAGATCATCCAACGACCACCGTAATTTTAGTTTCGGGCCTCTTACATAGACTAGGGTGCCGGATCTTAAACTAGGGTGCCCAGTGCCCTTATCCTTCCCAGAGACATCCCACCTTCTCGGACATATTGGATCTGTCCTTTTTAAGCCCTCGGATGGTCATTCCTACATTCGTTTATTTAATCATCTATGTGACATATTCCTAAAGCACCATTGGATCAACTAAGCTCTTTCTAACTCTCCTTGCACATTAGGGTTTTACATTTCTACTTTCTTAGTTGTTTAGGTCACTTTCTTTATTTATTTAGCCATCATTTACTACTTTGTATAACATTTTATTAATCTAGAATAGATCATTTACTTTCCATTTTAGTTTAATCATTTTGGTGAACCTGTCTTTCAAATCCAATTTCTATATAGGGTTTATTATCCTTCACCATGAATTCTTTGTGACCTAGAATTTGCAAGACAACACCCTAGTTGCGTTGGCACATCACTCAGCCTAGACTGAGCACTCACTTGAAGCACGCAAAGGTACTAGGTCCCTCTTTAGGGTTTTTGTAACAAGATGATAACATGATGAAGGAATAAACATATAGATTCATAACTAATCCATCATTCTATAGTGCATGCTACCCACATATCTATGAAAGAACAAGCTTAAACAGTAATCATGATTGAATCATTAACATGCACTACTCAATTACACAGAATGACACTTAGATTCAACCAATATCTTCCATCTATTAATAAATATAGAAGCTCCTTATAGTACTATCAATTTATCTCAAGGTGCATATGGATCTGATACATACATTCAGAATCATACATACGATGCTATTTGTGATACATACCATAATCATCTACACACACACACACACACATATAGGGTGGGGACTTTCCCTTCACCGCTTAACTACTCCAGAAATAGGTTGCATGCTATTATTAGCCACACGCCATTTATAATTATAGCCACACATGCAAGTGCGCTATCTATAGTCCTCTTACAGATAATTGAAGTGTCCATTCTATTCTTAGCTTTCTCCATGCATAAATTCTTTGAACTACTTCTCCAAATATAGACAATGCATGGCATGCACATCTCTGCATCGTTGATGTGTTTCGCATGCCATCTTCCAAAAATAGATCCTCATGCCCAAAATTGGCTAAGTCCTGAAATCTGAACTTGCCTTCCACGCGTGGGTCCTTGTCCTTCCACACCTTCGATCTTGGCATTCTATCACACGTTGACTCCTTGTGTGATTTTAGACAAGTATTCTTTGATCAAAATTACCCCACACTAATCTCATTGTCATCCCGAAAATGGTTATCTCTAAAATTTAAAAGAAAGAATATCAAATGAAAGAATAAGAATGAAGAATTTGGACAAACAAAGAATTTATATGAGGTTATTTAAGCAACCTCCTCAGTATCAGTTTGTAGCATCAACTCTAGATACTCCTCTTTTATTACAACCTCCAAATCCTGTCATTCAGTGAGTGCATGTTCTACTTTCTCTGGGATGTCCACAGCTATGGATTCCAACTCATCCCACACAATTTCCCCTTTCTCATTCTATAGAACCAACACAACACTGGACATGGATGTCATCCTTCCTTCCAAAAGGTCCATCTTCTACATAATCAACTTTCCAAGCTCTTCCAACCGAGTCTTGTGCGGCTCTTGTGCTGCTTCCAAGGCCTCACACTTTTTTAACCATTGACAACCTTTCTGTGTGGCCCAATGTTTCATCTTTCATTACTCTCTGAACCTCATTATTCTCCTCCAAGGTCTTAATGTTGATGAGCACCTCTGGAGCTGTGCATATATTCAAAGCTTGGTCTGCTTTCTTCAACACTTCTTGTAATGCCTACAACAACCCTTCATAGGATGCAATTTTTCTCATCACCGATGCTTTCTCCCATTCAACATCCTTCTCTGATCGTTCCAGTGCTTACATACGTAGAGTTTCATCTTCGAGCACCAAGTCCACCAACTTCCCCACATAGTGTATCATTGAAGGAAATGTTTGTGGTACCTTGGGTTCAAGTGTGGCCTTGCTTTGATTACATTGTCCCTTTCTCCTCTGCGATGATTATGAATACTTCATTCTTCTTCTATGTGAAGTCCCTTTCTTGCGTTATGCACGTTATCTCCACGTCCTTCATCTTCAGCTCTTCACGCAACACTTTGATTGTGGAAGATTTATCCATGTTCCTTCTAGCCACCTCCACTAAAACTTTCACCTAGCATTCTTGACCTACTTGTCTAATATGACAGTAGGCTTTATTATCATGTGCCTAGCCTAAAGAGCCTTCTTGATCACGTTGAAATGCATGACTCTTTGTACATCAAATTCAGGCTCATCCATGTGGGTGTGCATCGACCAAGATAGTTGCTTTCATGTTCGCACGATCGCCATATCTTCATCCATCAACTCCCATCCAAATAGATCCTTCTGCGCTATCGTGCTTTGGAAGCATGTGTAGACAATATTTCTTACATCCTCTATATACTCCATAGCTAGTGGAATGTGTTCTCCACTTACCCTTCTAGACCTCTGCTGCTTAGGAACTCGAGCCTCCAAATTTGGGACTTGCGTCTCCATGTCTTGAATATCTTCTGTAGCCTTTTCCTCTGGTCTTTTCTCTTCTTCGTCCTTCTCCTTTGATGCCCCACCCTTTTATTCTGTGTGCTCACGGGGTGTAGGGGATGTAGGAACTCTCTCCTTTTATTATTATGCCTCCTCATTCAACTTCGCTTCCTCCTTTGCGTGGTTGCTTCCTTTTGTGGGGAAAGCCGGGGTGATCTGCGCTTACGAGAGGTTGGGGTAGCACTCGGGTCCTTGTTCTCCGAACACTCTTTTAAACATGTAATCCCCTTGACTGCATTCAAGTCCTCTTCATTCCTCTCTTGTGGTGAGGGTGAGTGTATGCAGTGTGCTCGGTTTCTCTCGACTTGTAGGATGTCTCCTACCCCCTATGCTCCAAACTGCCACTATCTTCTCGCTTCTCCTCCTTATCCACGCACTTTGATTTTATTTGTGGGCTTATGTGATGGAATATTCTCCATTGTATGCTTCCCCTTTGGTGGTGCTGGAAGTGAAAAATCACCTTCCACATATTTGTTGTTCTCCATCTTTGGCTTCAACTAGAGATACACCAATGCTACCCCCAAATCTGCTACAACCAAACTTAGTGGCTTGATATTCAACACCTTAGAAATGATCTTCTCTATATAAGTACTTTCATGGGATACACATACTTCTTCCGTAATGTATCGTAGTCGCAATCTACCTTGTCTACATTGAAGTTTAGTCTGCATGTATCGGTAAATCTATGAATAGATTCCTGAAAATACCTTGTAGTGAATGCGTAAGGTAACTTGCACCAAGGGCTCCAAACTTCATCTTTCATTAGATAACACACGATGCAGAAATCTTTGGTGCACAACAAAATGAACTTGTTTTCCTACCACTTTCTTTGGTAGGTCCTTTGGGATGTGCCACTCTTCCCCAAATGCCACACGGAGCTTATTGTACCACTTCTCCGCCCTTTGTTTCACCTCATCTGTCATGGTCCCCTTGCATAGGTATTTGTTGAATCTTTCAGTTGGGGACTTGTTCTCCATGGGGTATTCCCATATTTTCTCCTTTGGTCCGTTTGGTACTCTAATTTCCATGAAGACCAGTGATAGTAGAACAGCCCCAAAGCTGATCTTCCCTCCTGTGCGCGCTTCTTCGACTATTTTTTTCTCGCAATATATCCTACAATGTTATATATTGTCCCTTCCGACATCTTTCATGCCACATGTAACCACATAGTGTTTACCTACGACCACCGCTCCTAATCATTCAACTTGGTAACAAGGTGTGTTGTAGCTTGTATAACTAGACAGTTCTTAAATTTATCTATGTCCATTCCGCGCACACCCTTCAGGTATCCCAAATCCTATTTAGTCTTTAAAATTACGGCTTTATTTGTGAGGTCACTTTTTATATCCTCTCTTGTGGTCTTCAAACTCATAATTGATGAAACAAGTGTAGAAAAATTCTAACTCTATGTCTTGGAAAGTAGAAGCAGTCTTCGTGAACCCTGCTCATGAGCCACTAGTACAAGGGCTCATACTTCCCGAAATATGGGAGCTCATACAACTGGTATACCCCAATTCTCTTCAAAAAAATTTCACCCACATCATCATATACCAGCATGTCATCTGCCGTGTGTTTGTTTAACCATGAGTAAGGAGTCGAGCTCCTTCTTGTTCTCTGACATCCTGTGATTATATTCACTCACTTTACTTTTTCTAATGGGTGAATCCCACTCTTGGCTGAGAATGACTCCTTCTAGGTATTACATCTCTGAAAAATAGCTTTTGGGTGCCATCTCTTCTTCCTTAATGACCACCTTCTTCTTTTCTTTGTCACATTCTCTGTAGATACCTTCTTTGGTGCCATTTCTACCTTGCAAATGTATCTTCTTCAACCTCAGTAACTCGCAAATCAAACCCTAGCTTGATTCAATTATGCCATAGGTTGAAACTTCATAACTTAACTCTTTCCTATCTCTCCGCTTCATTCAAACCCTTTACCACCGGGCATGCAAGCTTCTTATATCACAGATCTGGTTTTCACGCTTGGTTTCACACCCTTTGCATCTTAACTCAATCACTCGGCTCTTCACACTTGGCTCTTCTCTCAAATACTCTTAGTTGCAACGGTAAAAATGAATCCACATCCCATCCTTATATATTTTTTTCAAATTTTGATGCATTTATTGCTCCTCACCTACCAAATATCCCTTCATTCATTGACCAAATTTGTTCATTCCACGCGGTACATCTTCGCGCCCAAATATAACCTTCTAAGCGCACTTTTCTACCCTCTCGGTAATAGACTTCTCTTTAGCGCGTGCTCCTACACCCGAGTACCTCATCACTGTACCTTCTCTTGGTAGCTATCATGGCCTCTGCTTACCTCACGTTATCTGTTTCTTTCATTCATCTCCATCCTTGGTCATCTTCGAGAAAAATTTCCTTTTGACTTAAAGCACACATCTTAACAACTTATTCCTTTCACCTTTCAAGTTCCACAGTTCTTTTCTTGGATAACAACAACCACCCCACACGAAAGGTGTGTGCAATCATCTGTGCATAAAATTCTTCATATGGTAATTAGCTTCATGCACACAAGCACGCTTATTACACAAACAAAACTAAATTGACAAAGCATAGTTGACAATGAAGGAAATACATTAAGGAAATATAGAATTGAAAACCTAGACTAAATGGAAATACTACCTTATTAAAAACACCAAAAGACTTATTTATAGTAGGGCTTCAACCCACTCTTGTTAAAGTAACCGAGTATCCATGTTCCATCAAGTGCTTCTAACTAGCATGCACTGATTCAAGTATAGAAGTTATAACATATGGCCCCAACCAATGTACTTTGAGCTTTCTGGATGGCGTAAAAACTTTGAGTTATAAAGAAGTACCATTTGTCAAATATCAAACTTCTTATCTCTTATTTTTGTCATGCCATGCCTTACGCCTGGTCTTTTCCTACTTACAATCCACCGTCTATGTATGGCTCGGCACTCATCCATTGAATCATCTTGTCAATACATTCTTCTAAAACTGTTAATCAACTAGACCTCCAACACGAGCAATGTGCAAAGAAGGTAACATAAATTCTATAGGAGGAACAACTTGACGCCAAACACCAACTAAAATGGTGTGGCTTTGTTCAATCTCTTGTAAGTTGTTCTATATGCCCAAAGAATAGTTGACACCTTGTCATCCCAATCCTTTCGCTAACATCACATATTTTTGTTAAAATATATCCCAAAATTTTGTTGAAGGCCAAAGCAAATCCATTTTCTGAGGACGGTAAGGTGTAGTTTTATGGTGTTGTAGACACTAAAATTAGGTCACACTCCCCTTTGTCCCTCATCAAATAAACACCTTGAACACATTCACCTAACCATGGCCCCTTTCATCCCACACTAATATTAATTTAATTAAATTAATTCATTATCCTCACAATATTTATTATTTAAATATCCTAATTGGGATAATGCCCACATATCCACCTCATCTAGCCACCTCACCCTAAGACCTATTCTTAGTAAGTTGCCATAACTAACTAAGACCTACCAAACCCTATAAATTAATTCCTATATTACCTCTAACCACATTCGCTCGTTGAAGGAAGCTTCCATGCTAATCCGTGGAGTAAAATGAAACGAGATCCTAGAAAATCAAGGGGATTTGCCTAGTTTAGTAAACCTAGGAAATCCCACCCTAACCGATGCCGGTTACCCTTAGTTGCCGCCGATTAAGTCAGAACCACCATCGGTTACCATTTAACCCCTAAAACAACCTTATTTTGAGGTTGGCACATTTCTGAGAGATAATCACATCTTCTAAGAACAAGTGACAAAACCAGTCAGATGCAAGTAGAACCCGACATCCGTACACACATCGAGCATCCATAGCGCACAAGCAATCACACAACTATTTTCCTTCACGGGAGAATCCAGGAAGCACCAACACTACACCAAGTTCATTCCATTTGATCACCCACCATTACCAACCAGGCATCAAGCCCGTATAAATAGTAAGTTTTGTTAATCAACACTCATCTATTCATCATTTGGTAGATCCTTTTACATATGTTATTAGATTTTTCTCTCATTTCCATTCCCCCATCATCTACCTCCATGCAAACTTGACCATATTTTTATCCATACCCTCGCACTACCCATACCGGATCTTAATCATTCCTGTGCATATCCGGGATCCACATAAACCTTATCTTTGTCCTTCCTTTTCAGCTAGCCTCGGATCTATCACCTAGAAAAGTTTCTATTGAGTTTCTGTACCCGACCATACCAAGGCCGGTTACCCACAACACTTTCCGGTTAACCTAAACTCGACACACGGTCATACTAGATCGACATCGGTCTCTGTGTCTTTACCAAGAATCAAGAACATAGTTTCTAAACATCTACCAAATACCCAAAACCACCCAGAATCTCACCCTAAATAGTAATAAGTACCTTTTGACAGAGACCTTGACCTTCAGATTCAATCATAGCTTAGCCTGTTGTGAATGAATTTGCTTATTGTATACAAATGAGATACCTAAATCATTTTAACTACAGTAGATTTCCTTTATTATCAACATTAAGTTGTTTTAAACTATGGATTGATGAACCGTCTCAGGAAGTATCACACTTCCCGGATCTAGCACACGCTAGGTAGTCCTTCGCATATCTTGTTTAACTTTTATTTAGTGGTATTGTTTTCCATTTCAGGTAGTTCCTCCAAGAAAAAGAAATCTCTCACCATCACGGTGTGGATCCGGAAGTCATACATGTGTAACAACCTATAACTAACATCTCAATAGGTATTCCTCCTAGCCCATTACCCTTATCTTTGGCCAACATTCAAACAAACGCATCTAGAATCGGGTGAAACATTTTGGTATGCCGGTGGGACCCATTCGGGGTTCTTTGCATTCTTTCATTTCTAGGAGAAAACATTATATGCTTGTTTCTTTTCTAAAAAGTTCTTACATCAAAACTTTCTCCCCTGGAACCTTCTTCTCTTCTATTGTCTAAAATCAATCTTATTTTCGTGTTTAAAACAAACATTTCTTCCCTTTCATTAGTATCACATTAGTGAAAGATCATCCCTTCTCTTGTTCATCTACTTGTGGCATCAAATTCTATATTTCAATTTGGGTTTAAAATCATTTCATTTCATTCCAATTTTTGCATTAGCTCACATTAATTGAGGGCAACCTATATGCTAGAAGTCATTCCCAATAGATGGTTGACAAATAAATCATAGAAAAGCACTTCCTTTCTTTTTATCTCTCTAAGTCTTACCCAAACATCACAAATTTAAAATATATACACATTCTTAAACAACATATTACCTGAGGAAGAAGGGTAGGTGATCACATAATCACGACACAGTGGGCACCCCGCTGGTTATCTCTATCCAAGACCCCATTAGTGGACCGCCCGCTCCCACCATAACATACTTGAAACCTCTCCTTGTAGATCTCCTTATTCGTAGGAAGCCATCCTCACCAAAAAACTCCATTCTATAGTTCACGAGTCAATCCTTAAATAACATAAGCTAAACAAACATAATAGAAAAAGCACTCTTAGGATCGTATTTTTCTTAGTGTTTCTGCTTGGATTGCATTTTGAGGTGAGAGGTCACGTTCTTCATTTTTATTATTTCCCCTTACACGCTCCTCATCACAGTTGATGTATTCCATCTTCATCTGAGTGTGCCTGGACCATATTATCATCATTCTCAGAATTCTAAGTTTGATTCCACATTAATTTTAACTCACAACCACATTTTCTTCATCACTGTTTCAATTTCACAAGTTAAAGGTGTCGGTCTTGCAACCGTCGCTTTACCCTCTAATTGTCACTTTGGTTACACCCAACTGGTGTTAGTTCACTTTTCTTTTGGTTAACCTACCCAAAAGAACACCTATTCACCTTCTTTAGTTGTTTAGAGTCTCTGTCACTCTTATCATATTCATTGACCTGACAAGTTCCTCAACATTTTGCATACCGGAAAATTTGGCCTTATACCTTTTTTTGACCAACCTGTCCACTTTCCATAGTGATGGCGCGTGTTACCTATGGTCGGCGTTGGTTTAACCTAATCTGGAATCGATTAGATCTGTGTCATTTTCTAGTTGACATTTTAACCCCAATTCACCTACCACCACCTATTTATCCTATCTATGTTGTATTTCTGTGTCATTTACAAAAACTAGTCTTACCATATTAGTACCTGTTCACATGGTAATCGACGTGTCAACAAGCAAGTGCCCTCATATTCCATGCCAGGTTTTCAACTCCTCCCACCGAGCCCTTCACCACCTTTCATTTTATCACCAGCCATGGAACCTATCCAACCTATCTCTATCGCATTACTAGAGACGAGGAGTTCACACGACTCCTTGACCAAAATCCTTCCATCTTGCGTTTTACCTTTCCCACTCATCCACTCGAGATGCCTCGGGTCAGTTGATATATGGCATGCTCGTATCTATCCCCCGACTCTCATTCCCACTCCTGCATCAGCCCCATCGGCTCCACGCTACTGCATCTACCTTACCCCGGTCGTTTCAGCCAGCCTAGGCCCTATACTGCTTGTGACCGCCACGTCTACTACATCCGTTGCACCCGCCACATCCACTATACCTTTTCCAACCACCCAGAACACAACCTCATCCACACCTATTGTCTCGCATATACCCGTAGCTACACTACCACCCCGGTGTTAGTGACCCCTACCCCTTTTCAAAACATCGTCCTTTCTATTCCACAATCTTTATCCCCCATTGCCACTAGAGGTCACCATGACTCTTCCACCTCCATATATGTACTATCGTGAACCTCCCTGTTTCATCTATTATTCACTCTGGGTACGTACCCTATTTCACTACCTTCTTCTCAATCTACCTATATTGAAGCACCATATCTTGGAATGCCACCCCCATTATATGCCCAATACAAACCCTCTTATGCTATAAAAGTCACCCATCCATCACAACCCACCAATGACCTAATCAAGTTAATGATGGACAAGATGAGACATTAGAGGCATTGATTTTGGCCCCCACAACACTCTCACCTATGATGAAATTTGTAATGAGCCTATACACCCATCCATTCCTATCCATCCATATCCCTTACATTGGGAAATGCCTAAATTCAACCGTTTCAATAACAAGAAGACCCATGAAAACATTTTTGTCTTTTAAACATGGGTGTTATCTCGATCGCCATGATGATGCTTTGCTCTTAAGGACATTTTCCATGTCTCTGATTGGACCCATGTTAGATTGGTATAGTGGGTTACCTAGACACTCTATATTCTCATTTAATCGAGTAGCCCAAGCCTTCTTGGATCACTTCTCCATTAATATCGTTAAGAAAGTTACCATGACTGACCTCTACTCTACGCGTCAGTATGACGATGAATCCATCATGATTTTGTTACTCGTTGGCATAGCCTGATCAATCAACTCACATTCCAACTACCACAAACCAAACTCATTGAAATATTCACATGGGCTTGTGCTAGGCATATCTCACCAACTTTGCAGGTCCAAACCTTCCGAACCTTCAACGAAGCATTCACCATGGCATGAAAGCTTGAGATTCAAGCCATTGAAGAGAAGAAAATCCAATTACGCAATAAGAACTCAGCATTCAAGTCAAATGATACCTCTTCTTCTTCAAAACCACAAAACAATTATTCAAAGGCCAAGGGACCGCTAACGTAGTGGTAGTCAAAGCTGACCCACTCATCCGTCAAATCAGGGATATCCCCTCATCTAATCTCTCACCCGATCAAAATTTTCAATTCATGACGGAACTACAGAAATATGTCCCAAGATTGGGAACACTATTCTTGTCTTAGAGAAGCTCATCAAAGATGGGGCCATCACCCTTCCTCCCATGAAACCACACACTGGTTTTGACCCTTCTCGCCCCACACCTGCATGGTATAAAGAGCATGATTTCTGTAATTATCATCGAGTAAAGGGTCATAGTGACGGTAATTGCATCACTTTCAAAAACATTGTCCAAGAAATGCTTGAGAAAGGCGAGCTAACCTTGGATAATCCTAACGCACCTACCAATCAAAACCTACATATCTTCAAGAAACCTTTTCCTAATCATGCCCCTTCTTCTGATCAAATGGGAGAGACCTCAACTCATGATAGTCATACCCGTGAGGTACATGCTATTTTCAGCAATACACCAGCTTCTTCCCAATTACCTCATATTCCTTCTATCAAGGAAATTCTAGTCCGAAGTCCTCCACTTGCACTTGAACCCACCTCACCTATTCCACCCAGAGGAACACCCTTTACCTTCTTCTTCATCCATAGAGGAGCCATTCGTTAACATCGAGACTATCTCACCTTTGACTTCTCCACCTAGAGAGTGTCACCCGTAGTACCTCTCAGCTGCGAAGATGCTTGTTCATCTCCTCCACCTATAGAAGAGTACCCACCATCTCCTCCACCCACAGAGGAGAACCCATCATCTCCTCCACCCATAGAGGAGAACCCATAATCTCCTCCACCTATCAAATATCTAGTAGAGATACCTTTACTTCTAGGTGATCATTCTCCATCACCGCCCAAGATCTGTGCAGACTTACTTTCGACTCTCTTACCCACGGAAGCTGAAGCTAGAAAATTCCTTGTATCTAAGACAAATTTCATAGGAATTTCCATTAGGTCCTCATCAACCTCACCTATAGACGTGCCATTCTTGTGCTTAGCTGATCGCTTAGATTATGTGGATAGAGCCTTACTTTGGGGGTGTCTTCTACTTCCTGTCTCAACGCAAATGCAGATGTCACTTGCTGACACTTCCACTATCTACCCAAAAATATTTCAGCCAATTGAACCAAGCACAACCACCTCTATCACAACTTCTTCCACGATACCCTCATGGCTCAAACCACACCCCTACCCATAACCCAACGCGCATCTACACCCAAGCCTACACTTACATCATCTTCTTCGCCTAAACCCAACACTACCTTAGGGGTCATCCCAACCGCCAACCTTACTCATCCACCCACCAAATTAGATTTAGCTACATCTTCCAAGGCCAATACCAAACCTACTCCGACACCCAAACAAAAGAGCCAACCCCATAAATCTCATATTCCAACCTCACCGATCACACCTTCTTCACCTTCACCCTCTTCATTTGTCTTAGGACCTCGTCCTTCTAACACGGGTAAGAAACCTCCAACCTCCGGTAAACTAAAAACATAGCAACCCATTCCACCATTACAAACCTCAAACATACCAAAGTGCCCGCCAAAACTTCCGCCCACATCTACAACATCTTTACCACCCATACCTCTAATACCATCGATCACCCCTTCACTACCCACGATAGTTAAGTCTCTTTCCCTCACACCTCCGACACGACCTACACCATCTACCTTCACAACACCTCCTTTATCCCCATGGGTAACGCACCCTCTTCCACCATCCACCTTTCCCTCTAGATCTTGTGTGCCCGTATCACCTTTACCCAAGAAGGTACAACCTAAGGAAAAAATCCACTACCCTCTAATAAGGTAGTCAAAACAACCATACACTCTCCTGCCAGTTCATCTACCATACCCCTACCCAAACAAACACAACCAACGCCTAAGCTCACACCAACACCTAAAACCGTAGCTCGACCTACTCCCCCTCATGCAAAGACTGTTTCTCTACTGAGTCCTCCATGCCTACACCCAAACCCACCTTTGCTTCCCTTCGTAATCCACTAGCTAGGGTCCTACGCCAAAATTTTAACCAACCTCCTGAAACTTCTGTCATCACATTGCCACCTCTAGGACCTTATGACCCTCTCAAGCCCAAAGCAAATGGGTTTTGACGACACCAAATTTTTTTCCTAGCATCGTGTGCTAGGACACAATGTAGAGAAATGTAAGGCTTTGAAAAACATTCTTATCTAGTTGTGCCCTATCAAAGAAAACTTTGATGATGATGACCTTCTTGATGAGGACCCCATTTCACCAACACCCATTCCCACAACTCTTCCCTCACTACCTACTCAACGACCTGGACCTTTACCCCCACAACTCCTAGAACCACCTCCGAGATTTGAAATTAACATGGTTTGCATCAACGATCTCACCAAACCTCCACCCAAATGTCAATGTGCCAAGCTCAACTCACAAGGCTTCTTCCCACCATTGGGTTTTTGCCCTTCGTGTTGCCATACCTTTCATGGCTCACCTACGTTGCCTACCTCCCCACCTCAGATCAACATGATCCACGTTGTTACCCATGCTTTGAAGGAAAAATACAAGGAAAAGGCAATCGACTCACCAACCAATCCTATACCCAACATACCATCTACACCCACACCTAAAATCACTATCTCGTGGTCACACACCGCGCGATACTCAAACAACTACACCAATCCCCCTCAAAATGTCCTTATATGACCTCATCCAAACCTTGAAATCCCATCGTCAAGATCTCATGGAGGTCCTACAATCTATTGAGGTTTTACCCAATGACCCTACACCCATAGCCTCCATTATCACACCCCATCATGTAGTCTCTCTCACCAAATTGCCACCTTTATCCACGCCTCAACCTACTCACCAAGTAGCCTCCTTAGCTTCTCAGACAAAGAGATCGCACCGCACCAAATAGATGATCCAGACCCAACTCTCTTCATCTTTGTCCACATCGATGATATACATGTACAACATGTCATGATTGATGGGGGTGCTAGCATTAATATCATTTCATGTCATGCATTCGCTCAAATACACATACCGACAATTGCATGCATAAACATCCTGTCATGTTGCGTTCATTCAATGATGCTATCACCTCTACACTAGGTACTATCATCCTCCACATTTGCGTGGGCCCCCGCACTATTCCAAAGTTATTTTATGTCTTGGAGGGGGAATTTCAATATAACCTATTGCTTGGCAGACCTGGATTCGTGTCATGGGTTATGTCCCTTCCACTTTGCATCGTTGTGTGAAGTTTGAGCATGAAGGACACACCTATACCATTCCAGCTGACCCATCACCTTTCAAAACTTGCAACATGCTTTACCGACCCAATGATGTGCTCATACCCATCAAAGCATCTACCTCCACAACCACTACCACGTCACCTACACCTCCCCTCACCAGTGTAACCGCTACCTTAACCACACCTACATCCTCCATTCCTACCACTGCCACAACCTCCATAGCTGAACCATCACCTCCCAATTCATTAGTTCCACCCCCGATCTAACCTCTACCACATCATCTATTCCAGCTACCCACATACCAACCACCGATCCCTTGGAGGGCATTTTTCAATGCCTCACTCTGGGGGAGTATCACCTATATAGTGTCAACACATTCCTTACTCCACAAGAGTACAAAATTCTTCACCAACACCCTCGCTATGATCACCACATAGGAGAACGCCTCCTTTATGGTCCTCCTCACCTTCGTACCAATATCACATATGGGGACTTGATACTACAAACTTACACACTAGAACCACCATCACAAACACTGCCCATTTTCCGCCGACCTCCAGTCACTCACCAATCACCATTTCACCCACACCTTCCTACACCGATGTGTGTGGAAGGGTTTTGGTTTTGGATTTTATGAGCAAGGTCACCATACTATTATTCCATGTACTACTCACAAACATAACGACGGTAGTGGTATCGGCTTTCTTTGAACCACCTACCAAAAAGGCTTCGCATTGAAATCATCGAGGATGTCAACCCTTCTCCACCTTCTTCACCACCATCACCACCTTCACCGACGGATTCAATGGACCCAAAATCCATTCCTCCTAACTTTTTTTTTTGTCATAAACACCATCTCCTTGGGGCCTCTAACTATCAACATGAGGGCGAGGCTCCTCCTCTCTTTCCTTCCTATATCCTGAAATGACCGATGACGATACACCTTCGATTAATGTTGTTCAATGTCAGGATGATGAATCTATAATCACCTACCTTCGTGCATAAGACTCATATATCCATCGGTCATTACCATCTGAGACGCAAACCATGTTTAATGAATTGACTATCAAAATCAACATTCATACTCGTGGATGACTGCACATCTTAAAGATCACCTAATCTTTAGATGTTCTTTGAATAGGAAGCCATCACTTATTTTCTCAAAGATCATGACCATGATTTTGCTTGGTCTTATTCGACATGCCGGTATTGACCCCACCATAGTGGTCCATAATATGGTAACCATTCCCGATGTCAAGCCCATAAAAAAAGCAGCAAAATGCACCTCGCATTGCCCTTCGTCACAAAGAAGAACTTGCTTTCTTTCCGTTTCCTTCATTTTGCCCATTTATTATCCTCGTTAGATTTGTAACAATGTCCCTATCACTAAGGTGTGGGGGAATCCACATTTACATGGATTTGTGACCTCAATCTAGCTTGCCCTAAAAGACAACTTTCCCCTACTCGGTTTTGACCAAATTGGTTGACCTTACCGCTGGTCACAAGATGCTATCACTCATGGATGACTTCTCAAGTTATAACCAAATATTGCTTGCCCCAACAGATAAACACAAAAATGCATTCATCACCCCTTGGGGGACCTTCTACTATCGAGTCATGCCTTTTTCATTAAAAATGTTGGTGCCACATATCGCGGGCTATGACTTATATATTCCATGACATCATGCATTGTATATTGGAAGATTATGTGGACAATCTCCTGGAAAAATATAAACGCCACTTCGAGCACCTCACCATCCTAAAAACCATCTTTGACCACCTCATTAAATATTACATTCACCTTCAGCCCAAGAAGTGTGTCTTCGTAGTCCTCTCAAGAAAACTCTTGGGATTTATCATTTCCCTACGTGGTATAGAAGTTGACCCTGCTAAAGTCAAGGCCATTTTGGAAATGCCTCCACCCACTAACCTTAGGAAACTCCGTAGCCTGCAAGGTAAGTTGTAGTCTATTCACCGTTTCATTTCACAATTGTCTGATCGGTGTCAACCATTTCATCACCTTCTTAAGAAGGATGTCTCCTTTAAATGGGATGATGATTTCCAAAAATATTTTGAGGCCTTAAAACAATACCTTCTTCAACCCCGTACTCATTCCACCTAAAGACAATCAACCTTTCTACCTATACATCTCAACTACCGATCACTCTTTGGGGGCCATGCTCACTCATTGAATGAACAACACATGGAGAAGGCAATTTATTACATAAGCCATACTCTTTTTGACTATGAAACTCGATATAGCCACCCCTAAAAATCTTTGCTTAGCCTTAGTTTTTGTTTCCACAAAACTCCTCCATTACCTACTCAACCACAAAACCTATTTTATGACAAACAACTGATCCTTGCACTTCATGTATGCAAAACCTTACCAAAATCAAGGTACCAAATGCTAGATTATGCTTCTCGGCTTATGCTTCGGCTGACCTCAAACTCAAATTCATTCATCAAAATTCCATCAAGGGCTAGGCTATTTCGACCAATTGGTTGGCGCACCTATTTCTCGGGGCCCAACCCTCTAACTTTGAATTTCTGATGAGTCAATCACTACCCTTTCTTGGATAAACCCACTTACCAAATGACACTCTTCTTTGATGGTTCCAAGTGTCGGTGTGGGGGTGGGGCTGGTGTTATCCTCATTCCGCTTGATGGTGAACCTATGCCTTT